>CM056380.1:59756083-59869786 GCA_029718625.1 Synaphobranchus kaupii
TTATTAATGCTGTAATTTGGCAGGATAAAGTGTATATCATAAGAACTGCAAGAACAAGAGCGAGGTGAGATAACTGGTCATAATTTATGTAATAAAGTGTCAAGCTAAGCTGTGACGATAAAATCGCACCAGTTACATCAATGTCTTCGACGGTCACAGAGAACGAATTTCTTGATCCATATTTTACTTGAAATATTAATTTAACCCTGAGAAGTGTAACATCCAAGATCCATCTAGTTTTCATGCAGTTCTTAACTTAATTTAACTTAATTTATGTAACCATATGAGGCCTGCGGAGCATGGTGACATGTACTGTTATAATGGCTGCATCTCATTCAAGTTCTGAGGGGTTGGTAATAAAAAAATTTACCTATTCATATAGTTTTCCATGTTCCTGTCTGTCCGATCCTGGCTCATTGGTTCATTTCTCTTTCTCCATGCAGGAAAGCTCATCCACTCCATGGTTGCGCATTTAGATGCGGTCACTAGTTTAGCCGTGGACCCCAATGGGCTGTACCTGATGTCTGGGAGTAAGTACCATTTCCGCTGATGCTTTCTTCCTGTCAAGTCTGTGACTGCAGTTCTCCTGCTAACCATCTGCATTAGGTTGTCCGGCAGGGCCCCAAGGTTGGCACTGAGGACTGTTTCCAGCTGTGAAGTCTAGAGGGCGCTGTAGTCCATGCCTAACCTAAAAGCATAGCCGAGAGTGTGTCATTGAAGTTAGGTCGGCAGACTGCATTTTTTACACAGATGCAATGAAATGAAACAAGGGTATAAGGGGGGGGAAAAAATCTTTCTCCTTATTCTCCCTCTCTCTCCCCTGTCCTTTGCTTTCTCTTTCTCTCTCTCCCCCCTCTCTCACCCTCTCTCTCTCTCTCTCTCTGCAGGTCATGACTGCTCGATCCGTTTGTGGAACATGGGAGACTAAGACTTGTATCCAGGAGTTCACTGCACACCGTAAGAAGTTTGAGGAGTCCATCCACGACGTGGCGTTCCACCCATCCAAGGCCTACATCGCCAGTGCCGGCGCCGATGCCCTGGCCAGGTCTTCGTATGATGCAGACCGCTGCCACCGCCAGGGACCAATAGAAGAGGGGGGAAACCAGGGCTGGGGTGGGGCCTAGCGGTCAGGTCATGCCCACCCCCAGCAATGGGCTCGGTTCCTTCTCGGCTCCATTTGCCCCGCCAAGCTCTGCTGGTGGCCTAGATCAGGCTCAGCTCTGGACGGGACCCGGGACAGCCAGGGAGGGCAGGAAAAACCATGAGGGGAGGGGGTCCCTCCATCCAGGCTGGCCTGGGGTGTGACTAGGCGTGGCCAGATGTGCTGTTCAGTGTCAATTCAGTAAAAGACAGGCACAGACTGTTGATATTCACTATTAATCAAGGGGCCTCTCTCTCTCTCTCTCTCTCTCTCTCTCTCCTCTCTCTCTCTCTCTCCTCTCTCTCTCTCTCTCTCTCTCTCTCTCTCTCTCTCTCTCTCTCTCTCTCCTCTCCTCTCTCTCTCTCTCTCTCTCTCTCTCTCTCTCTCTCTCTCTCTCTCTCTCTCTTAACTGAAGGTTGTTTTTTTTGGTGAAAGCGTGGGTGGTGTGAAACAGGGATGAACCTCTCAGAGCTTCCATCTCCCCACGGCTGCCTTCGCTTTTCTTTTTAAAACTTTTAATGAAAATGTGCCTTTGCTTCAGATGGGTCTGCAGAACAATCTTTTACCAAGCTTTTTTTGTAAAAAAAAAAATTTTTTTTTATTTAAGGGGAGAGTTCAGGTACCGTTAAATTATCATATGGGAAAATTACAAATGTTTAACATACACAAAATTTGTGATCAGACTTAGCTCATAAATTTAAGTATGACTTCATTTGAGTGTCAGTTGTCAGTGTCAGACTGTAGAACTGCAAGGATTGCTATCTTCTTGGAGGGAGGGGCTGAATGTGGCAGGAAGTCTATGGGCCCGTAGTGGGCTGTCCACTTTGATGCTGCAGGAAATTAATCTCTGAGTCCTTATAGTACTACAGTGTAGATGGGAATTGGCTGTCTGAATTTGAAGAGATTCTCTATTGCTTTGTCGGTCACAACTTGTTGTGGGTGCAGTATTTAATTATTGTACAATAGCATTGTATTGATCTTGAACAAAAGAAAAGGTAAAAACAATACTATTGTCTTTTTCCTTGTCCTCATAAATGCCCCTGTACCCCCCCCCCCCCCCCCCCCCCCCCAAATGGCACGCCAAAAGACCTCTTTCAATAGTTTTAATGAAAAGTGTTGCTTACTTTGTTTGGCCCAGATGCGGTCAGGAGAGTTGTGTCAAGCCTGCCTTATCAGTTAGTTGCAGCTTCTCTGGCCACCCACCATTCCCAGAATAACAGGAAATGCAATGTTCTCACAGGTGAAGTACGTCAACACTAATGACTGCATCTCTCACTGCTGCTATTGCCCGTCATATGCTGGGGTCTTGGACTCATTTTCTGAAACCAGGCCAAGTATGTAAATACTGCAATAATATAGCTCACAGGTCGGAACGTGAACTGGAGTCAGGGTGTGGCCATCGAACATTTAGCTCAGTTCAATATTCGGGTGAATTCTATTGTTTTTTTTAAATAAAGAATTCCACAAATGAACATGCATCACGTCTGCTCTAGTTTTACAATGTACTCATTGTAATGTACACTGTGCTTACTGTACTGTACTGTACTTGTGGTAATAAATGATATAAAAGCCAGTTTCCCATGTCCCTAGACAAACTGGCACCGGAGCTGGATTGCAGTGATGCATTGTATTTCCCTTGCTACTTGGTGAAGCCAAATAGACGAACTTTGACGAAAGCTGATAGCATAGATTCTTAATGTGTGGTAGAAGAGCAATCTCTGTGTTCCTCCTGGTGTTTGATACATAACGCTAAGCCACAATTACACCATTGAAAAGAATGACCTGCAATGGTAGGCCAGACAGAGAAACACATTTACAGAACGTATTGCACTGTACCCTTAAATCAGAGTGCTGTGTATTTATTGTGCCATTTTGAAATTGGTTGAACATATGCAATGATTAGCTGCATATAACTTTCGTATTTTCTGTTTTCCTTTGCTTGTCTAAACATATGGGCAGTAAGACTCATTGATATTAATTGCTGCTTGTCTGGTTCTTATGGAAATATAAAAAATGGAAATATTTAGTTCCATTGTTGTCCCCCTGTGTGATGATGGCATCCTCTGTGTTGTGGTCTAGAGACGGACAGAGAGGAATGAAAGCACATGTAGCAATTAAATGTTACTCTGTATGTAAAATGGTAAACTTTTTTTTTCTTCTTTTTTTTCCTTCTCTGTGATTACTTGAATCTCAATAAGTAAATCTTTGGGATACTGGTTGTGTTTTGCAGTATGGTTGAACATCTGCTGTTGATGCATTAACACTGATGATATACAGAGAATGAGTTTATTTTTCAGGAGATATTATTTGTACAGTGTGAAGTTGACCAAGGAATGGAAAAGGGAATCCGCCCTTCACTGACACCCTCTGCAACCTGTCTCTCAACCTGATGAACATGCTGTTTGTATGCATAGTAAAAAACAAAATCTTTAAAGAACTGTCTGGCGCATTAGTCCTTACTTTTAAGGAAGTTGGGGGGGAAAATTAAAGCAGAGTTTTAAAATACTGAATGATCTGTATGTAAGTGCACAATTTGTGTGTGTGTGTGTGTGTGTGTGTGTGTGTGTTGGGATGGCATGGTATGCCATCCGCCAAGTTACGGCTTGACGGGGCATGCCCCATACCTATACAGCACTGAGAGTTTGGCACTTTTCAGGGTTTCCTACAGAAGTAACCACAATGGACCATAGACTCTCAACCCTTAAAAACATTAACTTCTGTATGTTCTGACCCACAACAGCATTCAGATACAACTTCACACATCCACAACAATAAAGCCCCAAACATGGGTTATTTTGCCGTTTTTTTCTCCTTCCTCTTCCGCTTCTTCTTCTTCTTCTTCTTCCCATTTTCCTGCCAAACTGCCTGCCTCTGTCGCAATGTTATCCAATGGGAGAATTATTATTTGAGCGTATGGTCCCTATACCTGCTCATCAAACTTATCGTCCAATAAGCACTTCATACTAATGTTTTTCAATGTTAATATAGCTAATGGCTTCATGCTTTCCAATAAGCTATTGTGGCTTAGTGGTTAAAACTGCAGTTTAATCACACAGTTATCACACAGTGGATAGTGGGTTTGAGCCCAGCAGGGCACGTGTATTTTCCACAAAAACAATGTGCAACTGTTAAGTTCTTTTCATGTCTTAGACTGTTAGTATTTTCACATTGACACATTAACATATTTTTTTTTGCAAAGGCAAAACAGGTTTACAATATTAAGTGTTCAATGTTTCACTTGTATTATATCACACCCTACCCAAACCAGACACAAGATCACCATAAAATTAACTACTAGGAAAATTAAGAATGTACAATAACAGCCTACATTAAGAATTGAGAATAGCCTCTTTTAAGCTGTAAACCTTTAAGAGATCGGATTTATAAACCGCCAATTCCCCAAACATATCTGATTCATGGTTAGTCACTAGATAGCCTCCGAATGTGGCTCTAGTCTACGCTACTCTGCTGATAATGTAGCTTACTGCAAACACTTAATTATAATAATAATAATAATGAGAAGAATAATCTCTGCTATGTACTTTCTTAGTAGTATCTACTGTTTTCTTTCTGGCTAAGATTCCTGGGAAATATGCGTTGTCAACTTAAGCTTGTTCGCCAACGTTACTTCCTGCTTCTCGTCAGGAAGCAGAAACAAGCTAGGCTACTACGAAGCGAATCAACATGCATTATAGCCTACATTCATTGCACTACAGAAAACGAAACTAAACCTAGCTGTCCGGTACCAAAACATTTCCCGCAGGTAACGTTCTACACTACCGGGAAAAAAAACTGCTGTGCAGAAACTCACTAGCTCGTAGCCCACACATGGAAGGTTGGAGATACGCATCCGGCAATCCAGTGTTGAATAGCCTAACTGCTGTGCTTATGAACTCAGCTCGCTCGCTAGCTCGTAGCCCACACATGGAAGGTTGGAGTTATGCATCCGGCAATCCAGTGTTGAATAGCCTAACGTTAAATGTATTTCATTTTCTATAGAATACTAATAGCCCTATTTTAAAACTGTATTTCCATATTTTACTGATGCAACTATTTAGGCTGTATGTCTTTCATCTAGAATGTGTTTGCGTAGCCCATTGTGCATGTATGTCTCCATGTAGACTTGGTTCATTAATTGACATGCTTCTTCATGATCCATAGTGGCCAAGTTGCATTAAATAATTTAGGAAAGTTTGGATAGCATTGCTTTGGAATAGAGCTAGTTTATTTAGTGTGAGCTACGATAGGCAATATTGTTAGTTGTAACTTGGCCACATTTTGATATCAAGACTTTTAAAGGCAGGCCTAGTTTTTGCAAGTTGGAATTAAGAATTTATGGACAGTGCTATGTAGGCTATGCGTGAGTAACTTGGCTTTTTTTTACGTCGTAGACGTTTTTGATCTGATACTGTATATACACTGTAATAAATACCTTAAAAAATGGCTGCAGTGATGCCAGTGAAAAACCTTTTAATGAAGGGGGGAGAACTGTATCCTGTTTGTAGCTGTATAAATCCTGTTATTTTATGGGATGACTGTTAAATAATTAGTTATTGCTAGTTATTTATATTGTACGTGACTTTGACAGTGTTTTGAAAAAGAATAGTGAAATCCTGTAACAATTTATTTACAGTGTACTGTAACAAAAAAAAAAAAAACATTTTTATGGTAAAATGTTTGTAGAAAAAACACTTAAACTCATGTAGAATAACGGCAATACCTCATTACTTAATGGCCATCCCCTAAAAAATAACAGGATTTATAAATTTGTCCCATTCATTAAATGGTTTTTCACCAATTTCTTACGAGATATTTTTTTACAGTGTACAGTTAAATGCAAAAGTATTGGGACAGTGTCACAATTTTAGTTGTTTTGGCTCTACTCCAGCACATTATATTTGAAATAAAACAATGAGGTTTAAGTGCAGACACTCAGCTTTAATTTGAGGGTATTTACATCCATGTCGCGTGATCCGTATAGGAATGAGTCGTCTTATACATGGTCCCCCAATTTCAGGTGAGCTAAAGTAATCGGACAAATTAACATAATCTGAAATAAAGTTGTCATGTTTAGTACTTGGTTGCAAATCCTTTCTATTCGATGACTGCCTGAGGTCTGTGACCCATAGACATGTCCAGAAACTGGGTATGTTCCCTGGTGATGCTCTGCCAGCCATCTTCAGTTCCTACTTTGGATCAAGAGCAGTTTGTTTCATTCTCCAGTTTCCTCTTTCCATCACTTTGGTGCAGGTTAATAGAATCTCTTCTGTTCATAAGACTTTGTTCCAGAACTCTAGTTTTTTTTTTTTTAAATGTACTAATGTACTCTGTTCTTGAGGCTTACCAGTGGTTTGCATCTTGCAATGTACCCCCTGAGGTTATGCGGGTGTCGTCTTCTCTTTATGGTAGCCTTTGACACATCTTTGCCTACATCCTGGAGAGTGTCCTTAATCTGTTTGACAGTTGAAAAGGGTTTTTTCTTCATAACTGGAAGTATTCTTCAGTCATCCACTACAGAGGTCTTCCTTGGTCTACCAGCTTGTTTGCTATTGCTGAGCTCACCAGTGCGTTCTTGCTTCATTACATTGTAGCAAACCGTTGATTTTGACACACCCAATGTTTTGGCTATGTCTTTGATTGATTTATTCTATTTTGTCATCCTTCATGATGGCCTGCTTTACTGGCATTGACCCTCATTTGGTCCTCATGTTGAGAAACAACAGCAACAGACTCCAAACGCAAATTCCCCACCTAGGATCAACCTTTTGTTAGCCTTCTTGTGCGTGAACTAATGCAAAGATGCTGAGCATCCAATTGTCCCATAGCCTTTTGCTTCCCTAAAATGGGGGACTATGTATAAGATGGACTTTCCGTCATGAATAACCTGATATGGATGTAAATACCCGCAAATTAAATATAATGGATTGGCAAATATTAGCAAATACCTTTGGTCAAATACACCTGTGGTCCCATGTGGTTTGTGAAGCTCCACCTTCTGTTCATAGGACACTGTGTGAAATGTGAGTGTTATTTCTTCTCCATGTGATTACACGTCCAGCCCAATCCCGACTGACCCTCTCTTCAAGCCTGGTCCTTTCAAGACCAAGAACTACCGCGGCCGTACAGTAAACAGTGAACCGTGTTCACGAGCAGTGTTCCACGCTGTACCAAAAGCTCTTGTGAGTCCCAACCAAAACAGTGTCTAAAATTCAGGTAAGATGTCTGAGCCACGCCCTTTCCACACTGAGCCTCGTTTCCCAACCCTGACCAGCTACCCTGCACAATCCGTCATGGCCAGTCTGAAAGGCCAGCGTACAGAGTGCTAAATGAAATGGGATGTCTGGAATTTACAGCGCGGCACAGCGAGAAGCTTTGCCGTTCACTGCGCAACAACGTTCCAGTTCACAGCGTTCCTTCCAGAAATGGAATTTTAAAACACATACACAAAGTTTGGGGGATATGCCAAGTCTGTCTATCGTTTGCTGTTATAACGTTTTTTTTTAAAATGTTAAGTTAATATATGCTTACATTATTTATACTGTGTGCATGTGAAGTGAGTGGGTTTTTTTCATTAATAATGACACTGCTTAAACTCAGCCTTTTCAAGACACATAAACATTTTCAGAAACTTTTATTAAAAATTGCAATAAAATATTGATCAAATATGTTTAGCATCTTTAAAAAAAAACACAAGCAAAAGGTTTTGAAGATGTATATGTACAAACAAAAAACAGGAATGTTATGTAAATACATTGAATACATAAAAAGGCACATCTGTCTCATTGACAGATTGGGATAAAAGGCAGGATAGAAAGAAAGAAGACCAAAATGTGACTTGTGCGAGGAACATTTTTTTAAATGAGGAGTTTTGTGTTTATAATTATTCTATGAGAAAGAAACCCCCTATCGAAGTCCCCCTCTGTGCTATAATTTGTTGCGCTGTAGATTGACAGCTGGTCCCATTGGACCATACATTTTTATATGCTGTATACTTTGAGCCATCGGTTTGCATGCATAGTTAATTGTAATCGCAGTAGTCTACACCATCAATTGTGTATTTTCACTAAACTATAAGAACAACAGATGTATGTGAAGTCATATTGGCCATGTTATGAAAAAACCTTATTATAGCGGATTATTTCAGGGTTTCTGTGCTGCCTCTCTTATGTAGCAGATGAAAGAACTTAATGTATGATCGCTTTGCTTTATTTGTCACAAAACTGACAAATTGGGCATGCTCACTTTGGATCAGATCCTCCCTCTGTGGTGCGGATTTGGGCCCTGCTCAACCTGAACCCGTCAGCAGAAGTGCTATTCTTGTAAATAGTGTTTTAGTTTTCTGTGCAGCACATCGGCTGAAATCTTGACTTCCCAAGTGGATGGGCACTTAACAGCCAATGGATCCTATGCTTTCTCCATTTGTTTTGAATTAAGTCCAAGTCTCTTTCCTGCTTCTTCTTCTTTTAGTTTTATCAAAGCTAGACTAAAACTGACTGTTACTGAGATTCCATTAAACAAAGAAGCCACCTGCAACTGTTAGAAGGAAAATATTATTGATATACAAGATTTATAGTAATTATTTTTAATAAATCAGGTGGAAATATTTGTAGACTTTTTACATTAAAACAGCCCTGGCTAAAATGGCACTGTGCATTGCCCTGGCTACAAAACCCCATTACCTTTTCCCAGACTTTCTCTATCAGCAATGGTCTTGAAGCCCATTTGAGAATGCAGCCTCATACTTGTGATTATCACAGTTATTTTCAAAGCATTGTCTTTCTGGTTTAGATCCACAACTAATACCCTTTCTTTTAAGTGAATCCAGCTCTTTGGAACCCTGTGTATCAGAAGTGAGGCCAATGATATTAATTAGGAAGCAGTAGGCTTGTTGTTAGCACACTGTACTTCAGTAACACAATAGCACCACCTCTCCTTTTGAATTCTTGATGGTACAGCACCATGGTGAAACCCCCCCCCCCCCCCCCCCCAACCCGACCCTTCCCCTCACACCACCACCCACAAAATGGAGTCCCTGAGCTCCGCTCAGTTCCGTGGCTGGGAGTTAAACTCCTGGCAGATGTTGTGGATGATCTTTGGCACAAACTTATAGAGGCTGTCAAACTCATCCACAAAGAAGGAGTGCTCTTTGTCTGGGTCGGGTGGCGATGTACTCCAGCTCATCCTGGGCTGCCCAGGCAATGCCAACAGAGTAGGCAATCACCCCTGGATACGAAGAGAGAAAAGAAGATGCATCTGCTGAGAGAACCACCCTGCTACGCTCATCATTCTTGGACCATCTCAACCCAGTCTGGACAAGTATCACAGCCAGGAAGGCACGTTCATCTTCAGTCACTCTAATATCCCTTCCACACACAAAACCCAGGATCGACACGGGATGTTGAACACGGGATCATTTCACCCATTCACACCAAATTATGGTCATGGGTAAGTCCCGGGTCATCACCGTTCACCAACGTAATGACCAAATAAGGATCCCGCTGCTTGGATAACCATGCTGCGTAGAGTAACTCATGTTGCCCCTTTCACACCGAAGCTGAACCGCGTCCAAACGCGTAAATACTGGATCGTGAGCAGGGACGTGGACAAACACGGGTTTTACCCGGGTCTTTTCTTCGGTGTGAAAGGGGTATAACAAGTCATCTCTGTCATTTACACTGAGGATCATGGTAATATTCTGCTAATGAGAGGTTATAAGGGCCACCACTGCCCCCCGCTCACTTACCTGTGCGGTGTACAGCCAGCGCTGGCACCCTGACGTCGTCGTAGGAACGTCCGTCAGTGATGACGATCATGATTTTGCGCTTGTTGGGTTTGGACTTGCTGAAGAGCTGCTCAGAGGCGTAGGTGATGGCGGCTCCAGTGCTAGTCCCACCGCTCCAGTAGTTTATGCGCTTGATGGCATTGAGCAGGTCGGCCTTGCTGTTGTGCTGCCCGAAGGCGAACTCCAGCCGCTGTTCATAGGTGTACTGCACGGCACCAACCCGCGTGTCCGTATCAGAGATCTCAAACTCCCGCGTGATGTTGGCCACGAACTGCAGCACAGTACGGAAGTTTCCGGTGCCCACGCTGCTGGAGCCATCGATGACGAAGGCAATGTCGTTGGCGTTTAGACAGGTCTTGCTGCAAACCAGCCGGTCCGTGTCGCACACACGCTTCACCAGCGGCTGGACAGCCTTTCGCAACGCAAACCAGCTAGAGACTGGCAGGGAGTAGAAGCCATTGGTCCGGCAGACCGCCTACAGTGTTAAGTTATCGCGATGGAGAGGGAGAGAGAGAGAGAGAGAGAGAGAGAGAGAGAAATGGGGGTCCACATTAAACTCTTCTCTCTTCAAACCTTAGAAAAATGACCTGTAAACAAAGTTCCAGCTCAAGTATTATCAGTATAACACAGAATCAAATCATTCATTATTCATTTGTATCATTAAAAATTCACATCATTAATATCATCAATTCATATCATTAACAATGAACAAGTCATGGCATCACAGGTATATAGGCTACCCAGGGCCGGCTCTAGCATTTGTGCAGCCCTAGGCAAGATCCCAGCCGAGGGTGGGGTTTGGGGGTAGCGGTAGACCGGGGAGGGGGTTTTGCTGACTATCATGAACACAGCCGAGGGTGGGGTTTGGGGGGTAGCTGGGGTTTGGGGGTAGCGGTAGACCGGGGAGGGGATTTTGCTGACTATCATGAACACAGCCGAGGGTGGGGTTTGGGGGTAGCTGGGGTTTGGGGGTAGCGGTAGACCGGGGAGGGGATTTTGCTGACTATCATGAACACAGCCGAGGGTGGGGTTTGGGGGTAGCTGGGGTTTGGGGGGTAGCGGTAGACCGGGGAGGGGATTTTGCTGACTATCATGAACACAGCCGAGGGTGGGGGTTTGGGGGTAGCTGGGGTTTGGGGGGTAGCGGTAGACCGGGGAGGGGATTTTGCTGACTATCATGAACACAGCCGAGGGTGGGGTTTGGGGGTAGCTGGGGTTTGGGGGGTAGCGGTAGACCGGGGAGGGGATTTTGCTGACTATCATGAACACAGCCGAGGGTGGGGTTTGGGGGTAGCTGGGGTTTGGGGGGGTAGCGGTAGACCGGGGAGGGGGTTTTGCTGACTATCATGAACACAGCCGAGGGTGGGGTTTGGGGGTAGCTGGGGTTTGGGGGTAGCTGGGGTTTGGGGGTAGCGGTAGACCGGGGAGGGGGTTTTGCTGACTATCATGAACACAGCCGAGGGTGGGGTTTGGGGGTAGCTGGGGTTTGGGGGTAGCGGTAGACTGGGGAGGGGATTTTGCTGACTATCATGAACACAGCCGAGGGTGGGGTTTGGGGGTAGCTGGGGTTTGGGGGTAGCGGTAGACCGGGGAGGGGGTTTTGCTGACTATCATGAACACAGCCGAGGGTGGGGTTTGGGGGTAGCTGGGGTTTGGGGGTAGCGGTAGACTGGGGAGGGGATTTTGCTGACTATCATGAACACAGCCGAGGGTGGGGTTTGGGGGTAGCTGGGGTTTGGGGGTAGCTGGGGTTTGGGGGTAACGGTAGACCGGGGAGGGGATTTTGCTGACTATCATGAACACAGCCGAGGGTGGGGTTTGGGGGTAGCTGGGGTTTGGGGGTAGCTGGGGTTTGGGGGTAACGGTAGACCGGGGAGGGGATTTTGCTGACTATCATGAACACAGCCGAGGGTGGGGTTTGGGGGTAGCTGGGGTTTGGGGGGTAGCGGTAGACCGGGGGAGGGGGGTTTTGCTGACTATCATGAACACAGCCGAGGGTGGGGTTTGGGGGTAGCTGGGGTTTGGGGGGTAGCTGGGGTTTGGGGGTAGCTGGGGTTTGGGGGTAGCGGTAGACCGGGGAGGGGGTTTTGCTGACTATCATGAACACAGCCGAGGGTGGGGTTTGGGGGTAGCTGGGGTTTGGGGGTAGCGGTAGACCGGGGAGGGGATTTTGCTGACTATCATGAACACAGCCGAGGGTGGGGTTTGGGGGTAGCTGGGGTTTGGGGGTAGCTGGGGTTTGGGGGTAGCTGGGGTTTGGGGGTAGCGGTAGACCGGGGAGGGGGTTTTGCTGACTATCATGAACACAGCCGAGGGTGGGGTTTGGGGGTAGCTGGGGTTTGGGGGTAGCGGTAGACCGGGGAGGGGGTTTTGCTGACTATCATGAACACAGCCGAGGGTGGGGTTTGGGGGTAGCTGGGGTTTGGGGGGTAGCGGTAGACCGGGGAGGGGGTTTTGCTGACTATCATGAACACAGCCGAGGGTGGGGTTTGGGGGTAGCGGTAGACCGGGGAGGGGATTTTGCTGACTATCATGAACACAGCCGAGGGTGGGGTTTGGGGGTAGCTGGGGTTTGGGGGTAGCTGGGGTTTGGGGGGTAGCGGTAGACCGGGGAGGGGGTTTTGCTGACTATCATGAACACAGCCGAGGGTGGGGTTTGGGGGTAGCTGGGGTTTGGGGGGTAGCTGGGGTTTGGGGGTAGCGGTAGACCGGGGAGGGGGTTTTGCTGACTATCATGAACACAGCCGAGGGTGGGGTTTGGGGGTAGCTGGGGTTTGGGGGTAGCTGGGGTTTGGGGGTAGCTGGGGGTTTGGGGGTAGCTGGGGTTTGGGGGGTAGCGGTAGACCGGGGAGGGGATTTTGCTGACTATCATGAACACAGCCGAGGGTGGGGTTTGGGGGTAGCTGGGGTTTGGGGGTAGCGGTAGACCGGGGAGGGGGTTTTGCTGACTATCATGAACACAGCCGAGGGTGGGGTTTGGGGGTAGCTGGGGGTTTGGGGGTAGCTGGGGTTTGGGGGGTAGCGGTAGACCGGGGAGGGGGTTTTGCTGACTATCATGAACACAGCCGAGGGTGGGGTTTGGGGGTAGCTGGGGTTTGGGGGGTAGCGGTAGACCGGGGGAGGGGGTTTTGCTGACTATCATGAACACAGCCGAGGGTGGGGTTTGGGGGTAGCTGGGGTTTGGGGGGTAGCGGTAGACCGGGGAGGGGGTTTTGCTGACTATCATGAACACAGCCGAGGGTGGGGTTTGGGGGTAGCTGGGGTTTGGGGGTAGCTGGGGTTTGGGGGTAGCTGGGGTTTGGGGGGTAGCGGTAGACCGGGGAGGGGATTTTGCTGACTATCATGAACACAGCCGAGGGTGGGGTTTGGGGGTAGCTGGGGTTTGGGGGGTAGCGGGTAGACCGGGGAGGGGGTTTTGCTGACTATCATGAACACAGCCGAGGGTGGGGTTTGGGGGGTAGCTGGGGTTTGGGGGTAGCTGGGGTTTGGGGGTAGCTGGGGTTTGGGGGTAGCTGGGGTTTGGGGGGTAGCGGTAGACCGGGGAGGGGATTTTGCTGACTATCATGAACACAGCCGAGGGTGGGGTTTGGGGGTAGCTGGGGTTTGGGGGTAGCTGGGGTTTGGGGGTAGCTGGGGTTTGGGGGTAGCTGGGGTTTGGGGGTAGCTGGGGTTTGGGGGTAGCTGGGGTTTGGGGGTAGCGGTAGACCGGGGAGGGGATTTTGCTGACTATCATGAACACAGCCGAGGGTGGGGTTTGGGGGTAGCTGGGGTTTGGGGGTAGCTGGGGTTTGGGGGGTAGCTGGGGTTTGGGGGTAGCTGGGGTTTGGGGGTAGCTGGGGTTTGGGGGGTAGCTGGGGTTTGGGGGTAGCGGTAGACCGGGGAGGGGATTTTGCTGACTATCATGAACACAGCCGAGGGTGGGGTTTGGGGGTAGCTGGGGTTTGGGGGGTAGCGGTAGACCGGGGAGGGGATTTTGCTGACTATCATGAACACAGCCGAGGGTGGGGTTTGGGGGTAGCTGGGGTTTGGGGGGTAGCGGTAGACCGGGGAGGGGATTTTGCTGACTATCATGAACACAGCCGAGGGTGGGGTTTGGGGGTAGCTGGGGTTTGGGGGGTAGCGGTAGACCGGGGAGGGGGTTTTGCTGACTATCATGAACACAGCCGAGGGTGGGGTTTGGGGGTAGCTGGGGTTTGGGGGTAGCTGGGGTTTGGGGGTAGCGGTAGACCGGGGAGGGGGTTTTGCTGACTATCATGAACACAGCCGAGGGTGGGGTTTGGGGGTAGCTGGGGTTTGGGGGGTAGCGGTAGACTGGGGAGGGGATTTTGCTGACTATCATGAACACAGCCGAGGGTGGGGTTTGGGGGTAGCTGGGGTTTGGGGGTAGCGGTAGACCGGGGAGGGGGTTTTGCTGACTATCATGAACACAGCCGAGGGTGGGGTTTGGGGGTAGCTGGGGTTTGGGGGTAGCGGTAGACTGGGGAGGGGATTTTGCTGACTATCATGAACACAGCCGAGGGTGGGGTTTGGGGGTAGCTGGGGTTTGGGGGTAGCTGGGGTTTGGGGGTAACGGTAGACCGGGGAGGGGATTTTGCTGACTATCATGAACACAGCCGAGGGTGGGGTTTGGGGGTAGCTGGGGTTTGGGGGGTAACGGTAGACCGGGGAGGGGATTTTGCTGACTATCATGAACACAGCCGAGGGTGGGGTTTGGGGGTAGCTGGGGTTTGGGGGGTAGCGGTAGACCGGGGAGGGGGTTTTGCTGACTATCATGAACACAGCCGAGGGTGGGGTTTGGGGGTAGCTGGGGTTTGGGGGTAGCTGGGGTTTGGGGGTAGCTGGGGTTTGGGGGTAGCGGTAGACCGGGGAGGGGGGTTTTGCTGACTATCATGAACACAGCCGAGGGTGGGGTTTGGGGGTAGCTGGGGTTTGGGGGTAGCGGTAGACCGGGGAGGGGATTTTGCTGACTATCATGAACACAGCCGAGGGTGGGGTTTGGGGGTAGCTGGGGTTTGGGGGTAGCTGGGGTTTGGGGGTAGCTGGGGTTTGGGGGTAGCGGTAGACCGGGGGAGGGGGGTTTTGCTGACTATCATGAACACAGCCGAGGGTGGGGTTTGGGGGTAGCTGGGGTTTGGGGGGTAGCGGTAGACCGGGGAGGGGGTTTTGCTGACTATCATGAACACAGCCGAGGGTGGGGTTTGGGGGTAGCTGGGGTTTGGGGGGTAGCGGTAGACCGGGGAGGGGGTTTTGCTGACTATCATGAACACAGCCGAGGGTGGGGTTTGGGGGGTAGCGGTAGACCGGGGAGGGGATTTTGCTGACTATCATGAACACAGCCGAGGGTGGGGTTTGGGGGTAGCTGGGGTTTGGGGGTAGCTGGGGTTTGGGGGGTAGCGGTAGACCGGGGAGGGGGTTTTGCTGACTATCATGAACACAGCCGAGGGTGGGGTTTGGGGGTAGCTGGGGTTTGGGGGTAGCTGGGGTTTGGGGGGTAGCGGTAGACCGGGGAGGGGGGTTTTGCTGACTATCATGAACACAGCCGAGGGTGGGGTTTGGGGGTAGCTGGGGTTTGGGGGTAGCTGGGGTTTGGGGGTAGCTGGGGTTTGGGGGTAGCTGGGGTTTGGGGGTAGCGGTAGACCGGGGAGGGGATTTTGCTGACTATCATGAACACAGCCGAGGGTGGGGTTTGGGGGTAGCTGGGGTTTGGGGGGTAGCGGTAGACCGGGGAGGGGGTTTTGCTGACTATCATGAACACAGCCGAGGGTGGGGTTTGGGGGTAGCTGGGGTTTGGGGGTAGCTGGGGTTTGGGGGGTAGCGGTAGACCGGGGAGGGGGTTTTGCTGACTATCATGAACACAGCCGAGGGTGGGGTTTGGGGGTAGCTGGGGTTTGGGGGTAGCGGTAGACCGGGGAGGGGGTTTTGCTGACTATCATGAACACAGCCGAGGGTGGGGTTTGGGGGTAGCTGGGGTTTGGGGGTAGCGGTAGACCGGGGAGGGGGTTTTGCTGACTATCATGAACACAGCCGAGGGTGGGGTTTGGGGGTAGCTGGGGTTTGGGGGTAGCTGGGGTTTGGGGGGTAGCTGGGGTTTGGGGGTAGCGGTAGACCGGGGAGGGGATTTTGCTGACTATCATGAACACAGCCGAGGGTGGGGTTTGGGGGTAGCTGGGGTTTGGGGGGTAGCGGTAGACCGGGGAGGGGGTTTTGCTGACTATCATGAACACAGCCGAGGGTGGGGTTTGGGGGTAGCTGGGGTTTGGGGGTAGCTGGGGTTTGGGGGTAGCTGGGGTTTGGGGGGTAGCTGGGGTTTGGGGGGTAGCGGTAGACCGGGGAGGGGATTTTGCTGACTATCATGAACACAGCCGAGGGTGGGGTTTGGGGGTAGCTGGGGTTTGGGGGTAGCTGGGGTTTGGGGGTAGCTGGGGTTTGGGGGTAGCTGGGGTTTGGGGGTAGCTGGGGTTTGGGGGTAGCTGGGGTTTGGGGGTAGCGGTAGACCGGGGAGGGGATTTTGCTGACTATCATGAACACAGCCGAGGGTGGGGTTTGGGGGTAGCTGGGGGTTTGGGGGTAGCTGGGGTTTGGGGGTAGCTGGGGTTTGGGGGTAGCTGGGGTTTGGGGGTAGCTGGGGTTTGGGGGTAGCTGGGGTTTGGGGGTAGCTGGGGTTTGGGGGTAGCTGGGGTTTGGGGGTAGCTGGGGTTTGGGGGTAGCTGGGGTTTGGGGGTAGCTGGGGTTTGGGGGTAGCTGGGGTTTGGGGGTAGCTGGGGTTTGGGGGTAGCTGGGGTTTGGGGGTAGCGGTAGACCGGGGAGGGGGTTTTGCTGACTATCATGAACGCAAGGTGTTCCATTTTCCCATTTTTTTCTGTTTCCTTTGGCGCCAACCTATGCGACCACCTATCCTGCCTATGCCTAGAGCCGGCCCTGCATATACCACACATGCTAGCATAATGAATAATATTAAGAGACAGACACACTGCCCTAATACTAATTCAGCATTATTCAAAAGAATATATACTGAGGGATTAAAAGCGGCTTTGGGTAGCATACATTTTATTCATCTGCCTTACATTCATTGAGTGACAAGACAACAACCAAAGTGGCCACACTCCTGAAACTGTTACCTTATCCACAAAGTTGGCCTCCACCACATTCTGCTTCTCATTGTCATCGGGGCCCTCAATAGTGACGAAAAAGATGTTGATGCCAGACTCCCTGGCCAATCGGGATGCCTCCTCCACACGGTCAGTGGGCCAGCCATCCACCAGCACGACAGCCACATTGGGAGCCCCGCCCCTGTTGCCGTTGGCGTCACTGAAGTAGTGCTGGTTGATGTAGTGCAGCGCTTTCCCTGCAGGACAAAATGGCAGCAGAAATAGAAAGTCATACGTGATGAAAGAGAAACAGGGTGACTAAATACAGTAAACTCCCGCTTAACCTCAGTGGAAGCAGAAGAGAGGTGGGCTAAACAAGTGGTAAAAATAAAAGTAAGCATGGCAGCTGTGATTTCAAAATGCGAACATGCAAAAATTAATTCAGAAGAGAATCATCTTGTTTCAATTTCTCCCTTGTTTTCACAGTGTGGTGGACCTGGACAACCAATCACATACAGTGGAGAAGTCCAGTAGTTCTTGCTTGTATCAAGAGCGCAAGTATGAATGTACCACTAATGTCCTAAAGTCATGTAAAAGTTACCACTATGCCACACTGTCAATCTTTATTATAGCATTAACATTTAAATGAGGAAGCTGAATAATCCGGTAGGTCACTTATGCGGGAGGCAGTTATATGGGAATTTACTGTGGTGTGAAAATTCCCAAAATTTTGAGGATTTTTTTATTGCATGACAGATGTTTCAGAAGTAATATAGGTGGTACTCGATGACGAAAATAACAATATTAGGTAAATATATTAGCAAAATGTTGTGGAAGTCTATTGACTTCCATGAGAGAAATACAAAAAGAGTTACCAAAGAGAAATGATGAAAGCAAATTACAAAAGTATAGAAATTCTTCCCAAATATACATTAAAATCTGAAGAGAAGAAAAAGTAAAAAGGAGCTTATTCCCAGACACATCCGTAAGGAGAGACCCTACATCACCACAACCACTGTAATCTACATTATTATCCTCTGAGTGCACATTAGGAGATGAGACCTAAGATATACCAAGAGGAAGTGAATGTACAGTTAGGTCCATAAGTATTTGGACAGTGACACAATTTTTGTTGTTTTGGCTCTGTACTCCAGCACATTGGATTTGAAATGGAACAGTGACTATGAGGTTAAAGTGTAGACTTTCAGTTTTAATTTGAGGGTTTTTACGTCCATATCGAGTAAACAGTGTAGCAATTGTAGCCATTTTTATACATAGCCCCCCATTTTAGGGGACCAAAAGTAATTGGACAAACTTTAATAAAGTTATCATATTTAATATTTGGTTGCATATCCTTTGCATGTCAAGACTTCCTGTCTGTGACCCAACAACATGAAAAGACTCTTGATACCTTATTTTCAGGTACTCTTACACGCAATACTATAATCTCTGCATTTGAATGGATCTCTATGGGAATTGGGGGGTGGGACTAGATTAAACTGTAAATTACATGGGAATAGTATGGAACACATGGTTGGTTAAATGGCTGTGAGTCACCAAGGGCCTGAGGTATCAAATGTTATTTGTCCAATTACTTTTGGTCCCCTAAAATGGGGGGGGACTATGCATAAAAATGGCTTTAATTGCTATATCATTCACCCGATATGGACGTAAAAACCCTCAAATTAATGCTGAAAGTCTGCACTTTAACCCCATAGTCACTGTTCCATTTAAAATCCAATGTGCTGGAGTACAGAGCCAAAACAACTAAGATTGTGTCACTGTCCAAATACTTATGGACCTAACTGTATGCCGGTCCAGGCTTTTATAGTTAGGAAATCATTCATGTTGGCCACTGTTAAGTTGTTTTCAAAGTCTAGTAAATTGCTTATTGAGTTAAGAAAATCAATAGATGAAATGACAAACTATGCTCCATAAATGTTTGTCATAGGACGAAATGGAAAAAATATTCTGCCTTATTTTCTGTTTTAGTTTAGTTCACTTTACTCTGCAGATTTACTGCATGCAGAACTTTACCCATGAAATGAAGCAGCATAATGTGTTCAGTTAAAGACCAGCATGGCCACAGCATAGCAAGAAGGGAGCAGTGCGGATTCTGGTCCTGGTGCAATGTTGAGCGGCACACATTACATCAGTACTTAGAGTGGATGCCACTCACCTACGTTGGACAACCCCCCCTTCTGGATGATCTTGTTTATTGCAGGTTTCAGGTCTCTGGAGCTGGAATGACCCTTCAAACTGATTTCAGTCACGGCGTCGTCTCTGTTGCCAAGTAAAAAAGCAACAAATCATACAGTATTGTCCCGTTTGCTAAAGGCAGAGGGGTATAACATTTTTAACATGCATGGACTTGGAGCAAGTCCACATCCACAGCCCACACCCTCACCCAGTCATTATTCATCAATTTTTTCCTTTTTTTAATTGCCTCATAAGTACTTTCCAACCGCTGTTGTTGAGCTACAGGCACCAAAAGCAGATCAATTGCTTCAATTTCACGATCCTGAGCTTCTTTCTGGAGGCAATATAATTTAAGTTATAAAAGAATCACCCACAAGTAGCAGATTCATTTGGTTATCACTACTTCCTACTTGAATACTTCAGGCAGAATGAAGTAATGAAAACCAAAAGGCCCCCACAGCAAGCTTGGGTGTAATAAACGCTAGCTGTGCCAGTTGTGCAATGATAAAGGGGCACACACAGAAATAGTCCAACTGAACTCTTCTAGCAATTGAGGGGGGAAAAAAACTCAGTGGGAAGAAAAACACTCAGTGACAAGAAAAAACTCCCCAATGGGACGAAATCTCATCAGGAGGAACCTGGCTACAGAGGGCCCATCCTCCACTAGCCTGCTTGGTCCTGGCTACAGAAGGTCCATCCTCCACTAGCCTGCTTGGTCCTGGCTACAGAGGGCCCATCCTCCACTAGCCTGCTTGGTCCTGGCTACAGAAGGTCCATCCTCCACTAGCCTGCTTGGTCCTGGCTACAGAGGGCCCATCCTCCACTAGCCTGCTTGGTCCTGGCTACAGAGGGCCCATCCTCCTAATAATTCATTTTCACAAAGGAAATTTATTTTGCTATTCTGTAATAAATATTCATCATTTGTTTAATAAAGCTGGAGCAGCATGCAGCCTTCGGCAAGCCAATGCCACACAATTAAGTGGAAATCAGCTGTTGATGGACAATCCTAGAATTGAGGATCATAATCAGTTTTTCCACCTCCCCCTGCGTGTCCTTCCTGATTGCCATGGAGAATAAGAAATAAAGTAGAGGTCAGTAAGGAAGCCATGGGTCCGTAGCACCTGTCACAGCAGCCCTCCCCCACCCTCACGCTGTGCTGTGCCCTGTTGGGTCTCTATCCGTTTGTCTGAATGTCTCTGAAACAGAGCGCTGGACTGTGGGGCCTTGGGAGGGCAGGTCTGGACAGGCCCTACAGGCCCAGATGTGCTCGACACTCCTGTTCTCCTTTCACAATGTAAGCAGACAAGCCCCGACAGTGCGCCACGCACAAATGAAGGCAAGCACTCACCCTGCGTGCACAGAGCTGATTAAATGCTTCACAGAGGATGATTAAATGCTTCACTTTCATTCACACGCTGACTCATAGGGTTATTCAGTCAATGCCGCGGATCAGGTGCTGTATGAACACAGGTGAACCTTTATAATGGGACATGTGTGCAATACCCTATTCAGAAAGGCATTTAGATATAGTATGTATTTATATATTTTTTCTTCCTGAGGTTGAACAATGACAGTCGGATGATTTTCTCTTTTTTAATTTTGTTGGTAATTAATGGAAATCTCATGTTATTACAGAAAAGATTTTTGTGATTCACCCAAAAATTGAGCATTAAATGGAATAAGTCACCATAAAAAACGTCATGATAAAAAAACTGGAAGCACACATCTCGTTCTGTAACTGCGTGCTGGGTCCATATGAAATCAGCTAATTCCAAAGGAGAAAAGAAATATGTTTAATGCAGTTCTCGACACACTTACAGGTGCATTTATGAATGAATCAACCTAGAAGCAGTTTAATTATCTGGGCTATCAGAAACGGCCTTAGTGTTCACAGACTGCTGCTCGCCTTTCAATGTCCCCTTGCTGAGTGCCATGTCTTTTATGGCATGGCAAGAACCATCCTTAGATTGCTTTCAACTCTTTACAGATGTATCCTTATATAGCACTATTCACGGTAATAGCTTTCTGTGTCTCTGTGATTGACACACACAGACTACATTCATTTTGACATTATCAAAGCTAACTATTTGTAATTTTTTCATTTTGAGAATTCCAGAAGGGTATCATGTTTTTTTTGCAAGCAGTTGTCAACTATAGACCGGTTATTATTATGCTGTGTCTTGCAGAAAGCTGCAGAAAAAAATTTTCACAGCTTGTGTGATCATTAATTATTAACTTTTTATTTAAATGATTTATAGGAAAAAATGAGAGCCTGTTAAATATATAAGTCTACAGTAATGCATGCAGTCATTCCAATACATTATTCCAATTAAAATGTGTGTAATTTTACTCTACTTTAAAATTTATGAACATTTCTGAACAATGGCCATTCCTGATGCGTTCCTATCGCTGTGGTTCTACTATATTAGGGGGTCAAGGGTAGGGTTTGCTCTGGACACACACACACACACACACACACACACACACACACACACACACACACACACACACACACACACACACACACACACACACACACACACACACACACACACACACACACACACACACACACACACACACACGAGAAAGAGGGACCCTACTGTGTAAATCTGCCAGCCATTTGATTGTTGCCAAAAATAAAATCAGTAGGGGGTTAGCAACTCTAAAGTCAGTAGTGTTTCGCTGTCCACTTTTTATTATCTACACTCTTGTCTTGAGCATCCAGCACAAACATAATATCTGTGAGGGAGACAAGTAGTAGTAGTTAGCATTGCTAGCTTGTCTGTGTATTTACCCATATTGGATAATGCCCATCATAGGGCCAGCCAGGCCCACGTTGATGACCTGGGACACCTCCACCAGAAAGTCTTTCTGGATCTTGAAGCGGCGCTTCCCAATGCTCCAACTGCCATCCATCAGGAAGGCAATGTCCACCTTGCAGTCTGCAGGACCAAACCACCATTATTACAAAATGGTTTACATTGAAGGAGAGGCTGAGGAGTGAATTTGTTGAATGAGAGAGAGATATGAGGAGCATTATGTAGCAATAACCATAGAATATACAGTAGTTCTGCATAAACTGCAGGTTTTTCTTTTCATTATTTCAAGTTACAGTATCTAACAGTAAAGTAAAATATTAATAGTGTATTTTTGTGACGCAGTGTTTCTGGGCATACTTGGATCTCCCTGGGAGAAGGTCTCCTGGACCCTGGGCAGTGAGTCTTGCTCTCGAACTCCGAGGGCTGAGGAAGAGACACTGCGTTAGGCAGACAGCACAGCAGAAACAGCGTTACCCATGCGTACGGTTTCCTGTCAATACCTAACAGGTCCTTACAGGGATTGTATTGTAGTCTCACTCATCCAATGGAATGCAACCTAGAACTCACATGACCTTTTTGAGAAAGCCTAAAGCCTCAGGTCACAGTGACTCAAAAATAGATAGCATTGCAAAAATAGAAATATGTTGGCATAACCATATGAAATAATTCTGTAATACTCACTTTGACACGGCAAAATAACTTAAACCAGCTCCACCACTTTGTCTAAAAGGGTTAAGCTCTAGCATGCAAAGAAACAGGCTAACTCTCTATTCCTTCACAGTGTCTGGGTTTAAATAAAAATCAAACCAATATTATCTTCAGCCAAAAGCAATGCAGATATAGTTATGGGTGTGCTCCTGCTGGTGGGGATAATGCTCTTTGTTATTGTTGTTAGGGAGACCATGCTACAGTGCAAGCTACCTTACCTGAATCAAAGGGGTTAACATCCGGCATCGAGGCATCCACAGGCTCCACTGTGTTAAAGATATTGCATTTAGTGATGTATTAGCATGGCCTGCGATGACACGAGAAAATGCTATGCTCTGAGCTGAAGGACTATCCCCCATCATCGTATGCGCTAGGAAAAGTGTGGTAGCGGATAGCATTAAATGTTTCTGTTCAGGCTGTGTGCACTATAGGGAAGGTCTGGTAGCGGATAGCATTAACTGTTTCTGCCCAGGCTGTGTGCTATAGGGAAAGTGTGGTCAGCATTAAATGTTTCTGTTCAGGCTGTGTGCGCTATAGGGAGAGTCTGGTAGCGGATAGCATTAACTGTTTCTGCCCAGGCTGTGTGCTATAGGGAAAGTGTAGTTAGCATTAAATGTTTCTGTTCAGGCCTGTAATCCTGAGGCCAAGCCGCTGCGCTGATGGATGGATGCTTTGGAGAAGGGTACGTGGTTGTTAAATGATTTAGTGCCTGTAGAAGCACGCAAACAAGCCCAAAAGCTGACTTCTACAACTCACTCTGCAGGCCTAAAAACCTGTCCAGGTTGGTGCTGGGCCAAACACTTTGTTAAAGAGAAAGATGAAATGAACGAAGCATGTCGCTGAAACGAATGAAACTCAAATAAAACAGGACTTGGCGGTACTGGGTGTGTTCTGTAAGGGCAGCCGCGGAGTCGGCGGGTGGGTTGTGTATATGCGGGTGGGTGGTCCGACCGGTAGTTACCTCTGGTGTGCGTGGTGTCGGGGGTGTTTTTTCGGCTGTTGTCTGTTTCTCCCGACCTGGGCACTGCGAAAGAAAACAGACAGCAGTGACAGAGGAAGACAGGGGCCTGTAATCTGCCACATGATTACAGCCAGGGGAAGTGGGCAAAAATCACCACCAGTCTGCCGCATTCCCGGTCACACACATTCCGTAGCAGTCACTCCGCCGAAATTACATTGTTGACAGATTTATATTTGTGAAAACATATTCTTACACAAGGCTTGTCCTTTACCCGTTGCCCTAAACACGCTTGCTTTAATTTAGATGCCTTGGCAATGTCACAAACAGACTGCACTGCATGCCCTATAATCTTCTCTAAAATAAAGAATAAATGCACAGCAGATACCACTTGGTGTCTTATTGTCACTGGTTTGGTTCATACATATTCTCAGTGCGTTACTTCTCTACCTACTCTCAGTGGCTAAATTATAAGTCTTTCATTTTGGACTAGTGGTTATAACAGGTCCTAAAGCAACAAGGCTTGCTCATTTGGGCCCTTTACCCAAACATCACCAAGGCTTTAGACTGTTATCTTTGTTTCATTTCACAACTGGGGAATGGACGGTGGAGTGGCCAGAAACCAGTAGGTCCAAATCCCATGCAATACAATCCAGTTGTAGCTTGAAGGAAGCTACTTTACCTGTTTATTTGGTTAGTATCAAGCACTATAAGGATTAAGGACCCTTAAAAATGTGTCACAGCAATCCATAAAGTCATAGAAATAACTTGGGTGAAGTGTATTTTTTAATCATTCCTACAAATCCACCTGCCTGTTATGTTATACTGCCTACCAGTATAACATGATTCCCCTCGAATGAAACAAACATCCACTTACTGTACTGTCCAAAGTTATAGTACCAGCGCTCATACTCTGATGCGTCAGGTCTGGTTTCTCGCGCTGAGGAGAAACAGCAAGCACAGTTTGGTATGCATTAGTGCTGGCGCCATGGTGCAATGTGGGAAGACACCCGTAGCAGAGAGACATCTCCACTGCTGCGATTGGCCATTCATCATCGTAATACATCCCCTGCCAATCACAGTGGTGAAGATGTATATCTACAGTTGGTATACATTGCCACTGCTGCAATTGGCCGTTCATAGCCAAAGACAAAGCCTCATGCTCGCATGCTCGCAGCTGTAATCACATACACTACCTGGGCAGTATCTCTCTCATCTTGTTTGTTTATATCCGGATAAATCTCAGGACCTTGTGTTTTACTTAGTCTGCCACACATTTTGGACATAAAGCATGGCCTATTAAAAACATACCGACATATTGAACGCACTCACAACACAAACTGAACACATGTGACAACACCTATGCATATCAAAGTCATTCAACAATAACTCTTTCTCCCTCACACACAGCGGTGAATATCATTCAGTCAGACATGCTGCTCACTTACACCAGTGGCTCGACCCTGGGCCCCCTGTTCATGCTGGTTTTTGAAAAAGCCAATCTCGAGCCTCGATCAATCAAGCCTGTGAACCCAGTGCTTTTTTTCACCTTAATGTTTTTTTACCATGACGAAAGTTTGACTTGGTGTCAATTGCTTGGTCTTTGAACCCTTCTCAAGGACTAATTTACCATATATTGTACATTACAGAAAATGAAAGCATTTCACTAATTAAAACTAGGCTACTGAGATGTAAATATAACACATTTATTATTCATGACATACCTTGCTATTTCTGATGTAATATGTCCATAGGATGGTCAATTTCTATGGAGTTAATTTAGTGCCAGAACTTAACAAACAGAACTCACGTTATCTGGATTTGCCAGAGCTAGCTGGATGGATGTCATCAATATTAACCTATTCCATAGCCCAACGGTTCCCAAACTCGGTCATCTAAACCAATAAATTTGCCCTATAGCCTTACCCACCACCCCATTGCACCAACAACTTATTTTAAGGATGACGGTCTTCTGTCTGATAAGGAGAGATGAAACAAACATGTAAATGTCCTACATTTCTCTATTTTAACATTTTAATTTTTTCACTCAGTATAAATATTTTGTTGATATTAGCCTACATAATTTGGTGATATTCTATATCCATTGATTAGAAAGTCTTATAGGCTAGTCAGCATCAACGGGTTTCCACTAAAGACACACTTAGCTTTCTACGAGTGGTCAGAGGCACCACCATCTACCATCATTTCCAATACCGCATATTCATTAATATCCATAGATTACCCCAAACCATCATATTGCGTCCCGACAAATAGACATTTATTCCTTACGGAAACTAAAGGGTCTTTAAATAGTGGCCAAAAGTCACATGATTCCCAAATGGAAGACAGTATTTTTTTGTACTTGTAAATGCGTTGTATGCGTAGCCTATGTGAATCGTGTTGTACTTGAAAACTGTTCTGTACTTGTATGTTTTGTCTATGTGAAGCTTAATGTATTAGGAAACTGTTTTGTATTTGCAAAACAAATTTTTTTGGTTGATAATCATGTTTTGCATTTGCAAAACACAGTGTTTGTTTACGAATCATAGGACATTTGTAAAACGTGTTCTGTTTGTTTGATAGGTTTTAGCACTAAATTAGCCTAATAGTCACATGATTCACAAATGGAAGACAGCATTTTTTTGTACTTGTAAAACGTGTTGTTTGCGTATGTGAAGCATGTTGTACTTGAAAACTGTATGTGTAATAGGAACGTTTTGCATTTGCAAAACACGCTGTGTTTGTTTGCAAATTGTGTTTTTCATTTGCTAAACACACTGTGTTTGTTTGCGAATCATAGGGCATTTGTAAAATGTGTTTGTTTGTTAAGTTTTGGCACCAAATGAACTCCATACATTTCATGTTATATTCATGGATTGTAATTACGGTTGGTAAAAAAATAATTTTAAAAAGCCTGATGAAGGCTTTTTATGTCCAGTCCTTTTTGTTTCAAGAAAGCCAGCAAAAACAGAGGGGGCCGAGCACCCAGTTTGAGAATCCCTATGTGACTGTTATACAGTGTTTGGCCAAAAGAGGGAGACCTCCAGAGATGTTTACTGTCACAGTGCCTGTGCACTGGCTTACCTGCTGTCTCTGGGGTTTCTATCTCACTCCATGTGTACCCCGAATCTGGAGTCGCGTGACTAACATCTGGACGATAGAAAGAAGGGTCAGCAGCTGGAATGCAATTAGATCTGACTGCCTGATTAGAGAGATTTGTACACTGAAGATTATATTTAATTTATGTATGTTTTATGCATTTTAACTAATATTGCTAAATAGCATTCGATGCCTGATTTTTTTTTTAGGTCCCTTTAAGTAAATGACTTAGAGATATCAGTTTGCCATTTACAACTTTGAATTAGCTAAAGGTTAGGTAAAAGTGTTTAGATTATTTAGATGTTCAATTGTATCGCTACATTTTAAGATTTTTTTAAGCAATAACATTGACTATCATTATTTAAATAGAATGTTGTTATAAACCTTAACAAGATAGTTTTTCATTTAAACCTATTTATGTACAGTTTTATTTCACTGATGTCTTGAATGAGTCACTTTCCCGCCATCTCTGATACCTGTGGGCCGTCGAGGTCCAGCAGACCAGTCAGGGCGAGGGTACGAGGAGGGCGGCCAGTTCCTTCTAGCAAAAGCTGCGTGAGAGATTGAAAGCTGCTTTTGGAAGCAAAATATGCAAGAGCAAGCATCTGCCACAGGTTGTTTCAGGGGGCAGAGGCGGAGCCACCTGCTGACTCGCACTCATAGCCTGCAGGGGGAAGACCAAGGCAAACCACGGAATGCTTCTGCTCGTGGCGGTCAAAACGCAAAGGGCAAGCATGCTGAAAACTGGAAAAGGTCAAGAGACTTGCAGGGAAATGTAAGGTTAACCATTCCGTGCAGTTGCAATTTTTTTTTCCCAGGGTGGAGTAATAAATTATTTTGCCTGAAAGCCAGGGTAAGACAGGGAAACATTTGTGTCAATGAGAAATGTGTTTCCGGTTCCTCTGATTAACTGTGAGTTTACTGACTTCAGTGATGCCATTCATTTTAGCTTCATAGCTCCCTGCCCACATCTGAATACCAAACATTAAGATTCCATCAAAAGCTGTCAATGTGTCTCTGTCCATACATGCAACTCAAAGGCAACCTGCTGCCAAGAGGCTGTGATCTCTCTTATTTGCTCCCCATTGCAGCACAGACAAGAGCAAATGGCCACTTTGTCGACCCATTGTCAGAGTCCAAGATCTGTGGTGACACCCAAGGAGCCAAAATAACCCATTGAAACAAAAAACAGGGGTGCTGATGCCTATGGGCTGTGTGATGCATCCTGCTGCCCTGTTCTCACAGGGGGAGGCAAGAGTCACGTTCAACTGGATCTTACAACAACAGGAATCAATCTTCTTCACGCCAACGGCTAGTCAACCATGATGTTGACTGTCTGGGCCAGCAGCCAGCCGGCCGAGGAGATGCAGCCAGTCGGGCATGGAAGGAATGTTGTGCCCGTCATGGTAAGAATTGAGGGGTGGGCAATGAGGACAAGATCAAAACGTATGATAAAGGAAAGACCTGTTCTGTTATGGTAGGGACATTTTCTCTTGTGTTACAGTACGGACAGACTTATTGTGTTAAAATAGGGACATACCTGTTGTATTACAGTAGAGGGAGACATTTGTGCTAGGGTGTGACTGATCTTTGTTGTGGTATGGTAGGGACAGACCTATTATGTAATAATAAGACTGACTGGGATGCACTTAGACATGGCCAGGTAATGTTCCACAGGAATTTAGAGGTGCCACGGACCAGGACCAATAGGAGAGCTGCCTGCTCAGCTATAAGAAGCTCAGACTCACCTGAATTTACAGCTCACTCACTGATCTCACCCAGTACTGCCTGCAGTTTGGCTGTCAAACCCTGACACATGGCGCCACCAGCGATCACCAGATGTTGACAAAAGGCATAATTAATCTTGGCCTGTCATTTCTCTGTAATCCCTGTCAAGTTTGGTCTTGAAGGATCCCATGGTCTTCACAACATATCCTGGCAGGTTATTCCATGCACTAGAAACTCCCGTCTTTGTAGCCTGATTCTTCTGGGTGAATCTATGTGCTTGGATTGCAGGTGATCTCCGTTCTTTATCTGACTAGAGCAGGGGTGTCAAACTCCAGTCCTGGAGGGCCGCAGTGTCTACAGGTATTTGTGGTTTCCTTTCAATCAGCACCCAGTTAAAGCATTGAGAACAAGGTGTGTGGACTTCTTAGCCAATTAGTGACTTAAATTAATCACTTGTGCTTAAACGCACCAAAAACCAGCAGACACTGCGGCCCTCCAGGACCGGATCTTGACACCCCTGGACTAGAGGCTTAAAACACATTTCTCATTGCATTGAGTTATTCCGTGGGTCTTGATCTTCCCGGACCGTTGAACCAAACCATGCTAGTCAACGTTAAGTTTACCTCGCAAACTGTGTTCAGCACACAGCTTGCCTCTAACTACAGTGGAGGGAGGACAGCCTCATTAGATATCGTGTGACTTTTAGGAAATGGAAAAGCAGCACATTACCATGACATCGCAGAAGAATATGTGCAACCTGCTTCAAATTCTACTTAGAATACCATGATTAAAAAAGTGTCTCTTGTATGTACTGGACTGTCATTGATGATTATATCTGTTTCACGAAAATCTGAGAAATTTTACAATCTTGAACAATTATTTCTGAACATACAATTAATTTTTCAGCAGAGGACTCAAGATATACGTCATACAGTCATTTCTATTATCGTAGGATCATGGTGAGGCATAATCTTTTGGCAAGGAATCCATGAAGCATTCTCAGGCTGAGATTACAATTACAAAAGAAAATAATAAATTTGGCCCAGTGGTTTATCCTGGATGATTTTATAAATCATTGTTTTGGTACCGGTGACAGGCAGCCTATTCATTTGTCAATTTTTAATCCTCCATGGAAAGAAACTGCCCTACACACAGAGAAATCAGGGTTCAGATAGTCCCTGGAACTCTTATGACTGTCTTCTGCACCTGGACTGTAAAATATTTTAGTGATTCGTATCATTACTTGAGTTATGAGTGCTTTTTAAACAAGCCTGAAGTGGGACACCCGCTCTATTCTGTTACGAGATTAGGGCTCTTACATGAGGTTTTGATGTGTTCTGATGTGCTGTTGGCACGCAGAGGCCCCCAGTCACACCTGGACCGCACACTGTACACTTACTGGGGTTGGACTGGGCGGGCTGTTGGACCCTCTCCGGTACTGACGCCTGCACTCTGTTGAAAGCTGGTTCACAATAAGTAACAGACGGAGAGGAAAGGAAAGCAGAGTTCAGTTTATTATTTCTTTTTTTGGGGGGGAGCTTGTATCTTGACTGTGGCGCAGCTGTTGCGACTGGGGCCTCTGCCAGCCCGGTTCTTATTATCGAAGTAAGTGGAAATATTCTGCCATGCTGCACTTTCATCGTGCCCTGGAGTAACTTTAGTGTTGTGTACCCATAATCCACTGTTGAATGCTCGCTGTGTGGCAAACGGTGAGATTAGACGCTGCTGTGGTGAAGTTTGTGGCAGTTTAAGGTTGGGATCGCACTCACCGTGACCTGCAAGTAACCCACAGACCACCTGCTTGGCCCCCGCCCCGCCCCGCCCATATCCTCACCTGGTCTCACACATGACAATCCCCATCTGCCCAAGGAGAGGCCCCTCATCCCTGATCTACTTTCAGTCACGCTCCGTCTCCTCTACCTCTTTTTCTGTTACAGTTCAAAGGGAAGCATGATTGACGCGGGCAGGCATTGAGGCTGACCTGGCACAGAGGGAGATCCCGGTTGCCTCCTGATGGTAGACACTGAATCCTGCCTTCGTATACCTGTTCAGGGCGGTGCATATGTCAGGAACATACAGACATAGATGAGCCAAAACACACACAGATCGCATCACTCACTCGGGCCCCTATGCCTGGTACTGATTTTCAACGAAACTGGATATATGCTGTGCAACTTACATACTGTACATTTTTTGACTGCTTTCATCTTGCCTCATGAGACGGGTCAGCCCTGGATGTTAGTTGATGGAAAGGTAAACCAGACTATTGCTTCATCACTGTTTGGTTGCTTCAGGGACACTTGTGAGAGTGGACTGAAGCATTGCTTTAGTCTACTGTTGGAATCACAATGACTACGACCTGTAGTTGATCCCACCTGCTTCATATTCTCATGCACTGTATGATACAACAGTGCACACCTCAAGACTATTTCTGTACCATTTACTCTCATTTTAGCTCAGCTATTTTTACTCTTGTTGCTACTTGATTATGCTTTCAGTGTATCATGCCACATTAGCCTTGTAAAATTAGCACATTAGCCTTGTATCCAGAAAATAACATTTTCCAAAACCAATTACTAATAGTAATAATAATAGCTTATGATTCTCAGCCATTATCATCGTGTTGGCAGGGCTGCTATGGCCATACATTTATGCCATAGATCTCCCAGACACTGAAAGATAACTGTAAGCTTATAAGGCTATATAGCTTGTACCAAGAATGGCTTGTGTTCTGATACAGGAAAACTGGGCTGGTCCCAGATATTCCGGTCTGCCTCTGTGCTCCCAGTCAGTGGGAGAAACGTCTTGCAAACAGCTGTGTACATACAAAATCAGAGATGCCATGCAATGCAGGGGGAGGTGTGTGCATGGGTGTGTGTGTGTGTGTGTGTGTGTGTGTGTGTGTGTGTGTGTGTGTGTGTGTGTGTGTGTGTGTGTGTGTGTGTGTGTGTGTGTGTGTGTGTGTGTGTGTGTGTGTGTGTGTGTGTGTGTGTGTGTGTGTGTGTGTGTGTGTGTGTGTGTGTTGGGAGGAGAGCGTTCGAGTAAAGAGAAAGGAAGAGGACCCAAGTAGCAGCAAAAATTCCAAGCCTTTGTGTGTGAAGCATACACAGCAACGCTCTGGGGCGAAAAACAAATGAGACAATGAAAGAAGGACACACATGGGGATGATTTAAGCTTGATTTACCTTGGTTTGTCCGGGGTGAAAATCTACTGGGATACGCGCTGCCTCTAAATGCTTTGGAAACAATTCATGGCCAGTCAGTGTATCTGCTCAGGAAGGCCAGATGTGCCCTTTCTCAGGCTCACAACACGAGAGATGATTGGATGAATGAATTGAATGAATACGGTACCTTGAGTCAACCCCTTTCCCTGCGAATTCTGTGTCTGCCCTAAAGTCGAGCACAAGAACATAGTTCACATGATTTGTAAACTGAGTTGCAAACTGTAAACTGTTTTGACAGCACTGAACATAAGCAACGCAGATTTATGAGGTTATCAAAGATTTTCTAAAACAATGAGTATTAGATAAAATGAACCTTTAAATTGTACGTATTTTTACATTTTGAATATGGACTGAAAGTAGTCTTAGCGCTTCATTGTAAAAGTGTTTTAATTATCTTTATGGAAAAACTGTAATATCCTGTTGAACATGGAGATACAGAGACGAGGCTGTCTACTCAGGATGACGAACAAACCATAGAGAGATTACACACAGCAGCTGCCCCATCACTAAGCATGCTGCTTAATTCACACACACACACACAGACACACACACACACACATACGGTGGGACTTACTGGAACTGCTCGCCGCCAAGTATGGGTGACTGCTGCCTAGATCAGAGACACAGAATCATGGTTTTAACAGGGTGGCTCCGCTATCCCATCAGGCATGGCGGGTGGGCAGGGCATGCCCTCCCAATCTGCCATGCCTGATGGGAAGCCCCCTACTGACGCATGCCACCTGTTTTACCATTGACCCACTGTGTCGATACAGGGTCCTTACGGGGATTGGTATTACATAGCAGGGTTTGGAGCTGAAATCCCTCTGCGTTTAAAGGGAGCAAGGTGGATGAGGCATCACGGCTATGGTTCATGCCACCCTTTCAGTTCCAGCAATAGCACAATCCTCCAAGGCACATCCATACTGTTCTGACCTTGGAGGTCCTGTAAGTGTAGCCTCTGTGCAGTACAGAACCATACTGCACATCCTCCTGACTGAGTTAGCACTGGAAAGGTCCTTCCCTGAGCTCGTCTGTGAGCGGCTTACCAGCATCCCTGACTTTGTGTGGGACGACACGGGACTTCGGGCTGGTGGTCGGGGGCTGGGTGGTGGTGGTGGTGGGTTTGGGTGTGGTCGTGGTCGGCTCAGGGGTGGTTGTGGTTGGCTCAGGGGTGGTTGTCATTGGCAGGACGGCTTCCTTCTGACCTGTGGGAGGAAGGGATGAGGGAGGAGAAGAAAAAACATCTTTAACAGAAGCTCCAGTCTTTTCTGCCGCAGCTGCTGGTGGGAGGGGAGGTGCGTGGAGAGCAAGCGAGGCCATCAGACACGGTACACGCACATGCTGCTGTAATTTAGCATTAGCGTGTCTCTAAGGGCTGGGCGCTCCTAGGCAAATGCAACGTGACTCTGAATGGCACAGTATAGAAAAGATGTCAAACAAAGGAAATTATTTGTTTAATTTTGTGCTCAAATCACTGAAGATGATTAAATCTCTTTTTGGCTTTAAACATAGCAATAAAAAAGGTTAAATTGATTTTTTGTTCAAATATGTGAGAAATACACCGTGCTTCTTTAAAATACAGAAAGCAGGGAAGACTGATTTTATGGGACCCTAATGAATGTATATTGTTGGATTTTATGGATGCTCCACCCAAATCCACCAAAAACAAGATGGTGACTGAGACCTGTCCTCTGTTTGATGATGTTGGGTTTGCAGAACTTCCACCCTTACCTGTGTTCACTGAAGTGGAGCGTGCTGGAGCGTAGTCCAGTGTGGATGGGTAGATTACACCCTTCTTTGGTTTACCCACTGAGAAAGATAAACACAGAGCTTAATGCAGCAAATCTCACAGCCTGGTTGCTCTATTGCTAGGATTTGAATATCTAAAGCTTCATGATGACAGACTAAATTAATTTCTGGTTTTCTAGAAAGTCTGTCATTAGGAGGATTCACAGCCTGACCTGAAACAATAAAGGACTCCCTCCACTTTGGCAGTGACAGGGAGCGTATGGCGTTAGCGAAGCTGCCCTTGTAGACGGACTGTCCCGACATCTTCCTGACGATCACCTTGCCTCCAGTGTTAGTGATGATTCCTCTGAAAAAACACAAGGCTGTACTGTGCTCTTTCTGTGTTGCCACGCTACACACAGGCAGCCTTAAGACTCCCTAATCTGAGAGTGAAATTTAGTCTCAAAGCCCCATTTGATAAACCTAAATTGGCACTTGTGTTTCAGGTTAGACAAAGGTTGTACTTTGACTGGCCCTGTACGTGGCCTGGACTTACCCGTGGATGGCAGCATTGCAGATGCTGGAGATGGAGGCAAAGACACCTGTCCCGTACACTGGCTGCTTAGTCTCCCTGCAGTTAGCAGGGCATTTTGCAATGAATTCTGGGAGGTTGATCTTCCCTGCTCTCACATCACACTCTATAGCAGGAACAACTAAGAAAAAAGAAATATATAAGGAAACAGCACCATTTCCTTGGGTTAGTCCTAAGAACTAACAACATAATAATAATAAAAATAAATATAGCTGCAAGCAGCGATTTCCGGGGACCGAGCGGCATTTGTCAAACACAGAAACTGCAAAATGGTAGACAACTCTAGACAGGGCTGACCCAAAATACAAATATTTGTTTCTAATCAGGGCTTTTGCCAATGTTGATGGTATCTTAACCCGATCCAGTAAGGGCTTGCGTATTAAGTCTTTTAAGTACAAGTGAAACAGTGAACAGTTAATACTGTTAAATTTCTTAACTTTTGCAATAAAAAGGTGTTTCTTAATGTGAAAACAACATTAAAAGAAGCATAGCATTTGCACAATAGTTTTGCCGAACATTAACCTAGCCATTGATACCAAACCGGAATTGAACCGCTGACCACATACATGGAAAGCCAATACTGTATCCACTAGGCCAAAGCAGGTTAACAGAAATGAGGAGGCCAAATAAGACTTGTGTGTTGCAGTATCAGATTGTTTTGGCTTACTGACTTCATAATTCAAACAGGTAATATTGTGAAATTTCCTAGCCTTTGCAATAAAAAGAACATTCTTACAATGACGTGCACATTGTGTGCCTCAAAAAAAACTTGGAAATAGGTGGGGGTCGAACCACCAACCTACTACACGGCAGTCAAATGCCTTAACCACTGAGCTACAGGAACTTTCACAGTTGGTATAGTAGGTAGACGGCCTGTTAAGCAGAGATAGTGTACTTGGCGGATGGCATACCTGCCATCCCAACATTTGTATTTCTTTAGTGCCACCACGCAGATTGATTGGGTTAAAACTGCAGGGCTCAAGTCTTGATCTAACTCTCAATAAACCCACCAAGTTTCAGAACTTTATATCAAACGGTTTTAGAAGTACTAGCATTTGTGCGGTAAGCCACGCCCAATGCAAAATTCATTGGCTTCTCATTCTGCCAATTTTTGACATACGCCTTAATAAAGTAATGCATGTATGTAGGGATGTGGGTTGAGTCCCTTGAACAGGTTTGGTGCAAATTGGTCTAATTCCGTAGGAGGAGTAGCATTTTAAGTGTTTTACAAAAAATGCTAATTAGCGGAAAATCGAAGATGGCAGACTTCATGGTTTATTGAGGCAAATTTGTTGGGCAGGAGTAGCGGGATGTATCCACCAAATTTTGTGACTGTAGATCAAACAGGGCGTTGGCAGTGGGCGTGTCAATGATTTTTAGTGAATTTTTAAATATTTTCTTATATTTGGATCTCTATAGCGCCACCACGTGGCTCGATTGGGTTGAAACTGGAGAGGTCAGGTCCAGATGTTACTCGTAAAAGACCTTCCAAGTTTCATAACTTTCTGTGAAATGGTTTTGGAATTATTAGCATTTTTGTGATAAGAATTCTGTATATAAGTTTTATGGATATTTATTGGCTCGTCATTTGGCCATCTTTCAGAATATCAGAATTCTGTATATAAGTTTTATGATGCATGGTGTAAGGAGTGTGTTTACCTGGTTTCATGTAAATTGGTCAAAGTTTATAGGAGGAGTAGTATTTTAAGTGTTTTACAAGTAATGCTAATTAGCTGAAAATCCAATAGGGCTAACTTTATGGTTCCTTGAGGCAAATTTGTTCAGTATGAGCAGAAGGACCTCTATCCCACATTTTGTGACTCTAGATAAAACGGGGCATATGCAGTGGGCGTGTCAATGATTTTTAGTGAATTTTTTAATATTTTCGTATATTTGGATCTATATAGAGCCACCACATGGCTCGATTGGGTTGAAACTGTAGAGGTCGATTTCTCATTTTACTCTTAATAGATCTACCAGGTTTCATAACTTTCTGTCAAATGATTTTGGAATTATCAGCATTTTTGTGATAAGTCACGCCCATTGAAAATTCATTGGCTCGTCATTTGGCCATCTTTTAATATATCAAAATTCTGTATAGAACTTTTATGAAGCATGGTCTAAGGAGTTCGTGGACCTCGTTTCATGTAAATTGGCCAAACTTTGTAGAAGGAGTAGCATTTTAAGTGTTTTACAAAAAATGCTAATTAGCGGAAAATCCAATATGGCTGACTTCATGGACCCTTGAGGTAAATTTGTTCAACATGAGCAGCGGGACCTGTATACCACATTTTGTGACTCTAGGTCAAACGGGGCGTCGGCAGTGGGCGTGTCAATGTCACAATATTTACACGTGCACTACAGCGCCACCAACTGGCCTATCGCCACGAATTTTGGTGTGAGCTTATGAGATGACAGCTTCTAACTATCTGCCAAGTTTCATGATAATCAGCCAAGCGGTTAAGGAAAAACTCAAAGAAGTAATAAATGAGTACATTTAAGCCAAAATGTCGGCAAATTCAAGAAGGCGCCCACCAAATTAGTAAAGTTCTATGATCCAAATCCGGCTCTTTGTCACTGTAGCAAGTTATACATCTCTGCAAAGGAACTGTGATTTTTAGTGAATTTTTTAATATTTCTTTATATTTGGAACTCTATAGCGCCACCACATGGCTTGATTGGGATAAAACTGTAAAGGTCAAGTCCTAATGGTACTATTAACAGAGTACCAAGTTTCATAGCTTTCTGTCAAATCGTTTTGGAATTATTAGCATTTTTTAGATAAGCCACGCCCAGTGAAAATTCATTGGCTCGTCATTCGGCCATCTTTGAAAATATCAATATTCTGAATATAGCTTTTATGAGACATGGTCTAAGGAGTGTGTACACCAAGTTTCATCTCAATTGGTCAAATTTTGTAGGAGGAGTAGCATTTTAAGCGTTTTACAAAAAATGCTAATTAGCAACAAACAAAAAAAATGGCGGACTTTATCGGTCCTTGAGGCAAATTTGTTCAGAATGAGCAAAGGGACCTGTATATCAAATCTTGTGACTCTAGGTGAAACGGGGCGTCGGCAGTGGGCGTGTCAATGTCAAAATATTGTCACGTGCACTACAGCGCCACCAGGTGTTCAATCTGCGTCATAATATAGAGGATCCAAGAGTTTGGCAATCCCAACAAGCTTGCCACATTTGGTGATTCTAGGCCAAAACAGCTCACGGGAATTTTAGGTGAAAGCTGAGGGGAAAAAAAGAAAAAAAAAGAATCTGAACAGATACAACAGGGTACCAGCAGCTACGCTGCTCGGTCCCCTAATAATGTCATTACCTTGTTTTGGCTTCTTGTTCCTCCCGTTTGGCCTAGCTTCATTGCCACAGGTGAGCAGCAAAGCTGGTGGGATATAGAAATAGGGATTAGGATGTTAGCAAGAGCATGACCAGAGATCATAGGCTATCCCCTTTGAACATGGCATTTTCAACAGAATATTTACAGTATAGGATCTAACATCTCTGACGTCTCTGTATGCACTGTATGTACGTCGCTTTGGATAAAAGCGTCTGCTAAATGAATGTAATGTAATGTAACATTATTGTGGGAGTTAGTGCATATGGGGAGTATTGTGTGTTTTCTGATGACATTGTAATGTGAGTTCACAGTGTAAACATGCACAAAAAACAAAACCTACTTGATTACATATTACCATTCTGAGTTTTTGGAAACAGAAGTAGCCCCAAGGCTGTGGTTAGCATGCAGGCAGTGCTGTGTTTAAATGTCTGATGAAAAGCTTCTTTGTATTGTTTTCTTTATTCAGGCTTTCCTGTGCAATGTGCTTTGGAGGTTCATCAGCAGTTCAGTGCAAGCACCTGGCTAAATCTCACGTAATATTAGGCTACTGTATTACATCTCACACCTCCAAACAGCTATCAAGTGGTCCCACAGGCTCAATGCCAGTACTGCGCTTGGATCTGCCTGGCTCTCTTTCAAATCGATAGATGCCATTCAAGCTCAAGCATTGCATTTGAGCTGAGTGATGGTTGTGTGGTTAGGTCCACAGCTCTGAACCTTTTGGTAGGTTGACGTGGATTCAGTGATGTGACACCTTTGGTAGAGGTTCTTCCCTAGAGTCACTCCCATGCCAAAGTAATAGCAAGTGTGCACAACCCATTGATTTTTATTGGGTTGACATGGGCACTGCCAAGTATGAGAAGCTGCATAAATTTAACCCAAAGTAGGATATCTAGATGCCTGTAGTAACAATCTCTCCCTGGAAACATAATGTCAGCCCTTAGGTTGAATATTTGCATCTCCTCAGTTGATGTAACATCCTAGGATCTGACTCTTTCTCATATGAATGTTCTGATTAAGACACCATAAGTCAAGTCAATGCAACAGAAAGTGAGAATCACAAAAAACACATTTCCCAGGAGCACCTATGAGGCTTGCCTGTGAAATAAATAAGTAATCTAAACACGAGTCAGTGGACTTCACTGCCTTTCCTAGAAAAGAGGCCATTGGATGTTGGAACAGAGTTTTAGAGAAGTTTAAATCCTACCAACACAGATGGTGGTGAGGGATGCTCTGTACATGGTGGAGGGGGCAGGGGTCTCAATAATCCAGGATTTTATTCTGATATCTTCCCAGATCTCCTCAGTTTCACCTGTCGAGAAAAAAATTGAGTGGTTGCCAGAGCAACAGTTGTCACAAGACCTGTCACTGTACATTCTGTGGAACACCCGGAGAACTGTTCTTTCTCCAAAAATAGTATGGGTCTAAAACTCAACACCCAGAAAACTGCTCCTTCTCCAAATATAGTTTGGGTCTAAAACTCAACACCCAGAGTTATGTTCCTACCCCAAGGATAGCATGGGCCTAACACGGAACACCCAGAGAACTGCTCGTTCCCCAAAGATAGCATGGGTCTAACACGGATAGTAAGGTGCCTTACACAGCTGATCTTTTACTCCCGAGGGCTCTGGAAAAACTGGTTTAAATGTACGCTTATAATGAATTGACTGGAGCCATTGTGCCTAGCTAATTGGTTGGAAAATGCAGCACACACACCACCTCCACAGGGAACTGAGTTGGACACCCCTGATTTACATAGAGAGCGTGGTCTCTGTCCCTTTACACCCATGCTGCTAATGCAGCCGGCTGTTTCCTGAGCACACATCCTCGGCTTGTTTATAACCCACCAGGCACAGTACAAAAAAGAATTAAACGAAATTCCCTTTTTAATGTGTAACTATCAGCATGTTGGCATCCCCCCACGCAACATGCATGCGCAGGCAGCTGAGGCAAATCTTCACGCAGGAATGTTTGCAGTACATATGCTGCGAGCGTCTCTGTCATCTGTTTTTAATGATCATGCTAATGAGGAGGAAAACGGCCAGGCCTGTATCAACACAGACACCGTCAAACCTTTTATCGTGCAAGAGACAATAGATGTCTCCCAGTTATAAGGCAGGCAGCATTAAAGGTGGAGGTTGTTAATACAAAGTAATGGATCATGCTATTATAGTAAACTATTTTCTGTAATTGTGTCTGATATCTAATTGGAAATGTCAGAACAGGGATGAATGTCATTGTTAGTAATGTCCACGAATCTCTGTGATCATCTACATGCAACAAGGATTGATGCTAGAGCTTCAAAGTCAGGCATCTAACCCTTAGGTTTGCTGGGAAATACCACAGTCTCAGATCTGTATTTTTAAACACTGAGAGGTAGATCCACTTAGAAAAATACTGACTGCAGTTGTGCAACAGCTGTGAATGCTATCCATGACATATTAGCAATTGATCCACTAAAATATTGATGCAAATCAATTAACTGCACAAGCACACCCAAATAACTAGTGAGCATAGTTACACACAGATCCCAAGGTCCAACAGGTTTTCACCATTTTAGCTGCAAAACAGGGTGTTTTAGCTATGAGATTAGATATTTAAGATATATAATCTCACCGGAGTCTACTTTTATGGAAGTAAACTTGCCATTGATCCAGTTGTCCTTTGTTTGTCTACCACCACGGGTGTTTTTTTTTTGTATATTTTTTTGTATATTTCAAATATATTTCAACAAAAAGAAAGCAGCCAGACCGCACACCGGCCGAGGCTGGGTCCAGAAGAATAACCTTGCTGCGGCAGGGCCTAAAAAAAAAATTTGTTTGTTTCTGGTTTCCGACCGACCCTGCCGATTTATGTGCGACCCATATTTATTTTATGAGCTTGGGGAAAAAAAAAAAAAAAAAAGTTTCTGAAGCTGTTTCTGCGCTTATACCATGGTTACCAACAATTATTATATATAGTCACATTTATATTTATTGATTTTTATCGACTTTATCAGCTGAAATTTAAATATCGTTCCGAGGCCATTTTGGCATGTAGTTTGCCGTTGTCATGCAAAACTGCTCGTTGATAGTTCTATTTGAACAGAAAACATCTCGTTGCTAATTCTATTTCTCGTTACTAGTTCTATTTTGTCCGTAGTTATGCAAAAACCTCTCGTTGGTAGTTCTGAAAACAATTGATTCTATAAGGAAGCAAATAGTTCCTTCTCAACTTTATACCATAAAATTAGCACCGATTTTGGTTATTTTTGTCATTAGTTACATTATTTAAGAAAATTGCATGAAACCGCAACTCAATTTACCTCCCTCTCTCCGTCTTGCTTTTTAAAAATACTTTGGTCACGCAGCCTATTTTAAACAGCCCAGGCTAAGGAAATTGCATTTCACGAACTGCATCATGAGATGGGAACATCTGAAAAAAATAGCCTACTGTAGATACAGAGTTTAGATTACTACTGTTAGAGTTTAGACTACTGTTAGATGTAACTTGTCATATCTAAGACATTTCGCTGGATAAAATGTTTTTTTTAATATACAGATTAACGTGCTTTGTGAAGTAACTTGTTCGCATTCGCAACCAGCGTTGCTCACGTCAGCGTTACATTACATTAGGTAAAGCCCTACTATGTTACGTTCATATTTCCAAACTGAATAAATACTGCACCTCTAACCACAAAACTTCTTTGCTAGATTAAAGTTGTTGTAACTAAGATATTTGGCGAAGACAAACTTTTCAAATCTGCGGATTTAGCGTTATTTGCCGGCTTTATTAATCAGCTGTTGGTGTTGCTATGGATACCATTCATAAAAGGGTCGACTCTAATGGCGCTGGCAGCAGATAACGTAGACGGCGTATTAATTTAGAACGGTGATTAAAATGTTGCCGGCGCTACTTCATTGCCGGGCGGTTTAACGAAATAAATGCCCACCCTCCAGCCAATCAGAATCGAGTATTTAGCCAAGCCATGGTATAAATACTATTAAAGGTATTACATCAAATATTGTTTTAGATGTCTTCAATGCCAATGGTACAGAACTAAATGCCACATCTCATGTCAGGTACCTGTTTAATAGGAATAGATGGATATATGAATATAAAACATGCTGGTAGAGTACATGTAGGCTATCTATGTTGTCGTGGAAAAAAATCCCTACCTATCCATCGCCGCCATGGGAAAAAATAAAATAAATAAAATAAAATAAATTCCCTACCTACCCATGACCTTAACTGACAACCAACCAGAAACAAACAATTTTTTTTTTTTGGCCCAGGTTGAATACCAGCTGCCGGTGAGTTTTTTTTTTCTCTGTTTTGGGGAGATTTGGATCACCTCTGTGGGCAGTGGCATTTTGCTTTTGTAGATATCTATACATACCATATCACAATTTAAGTTACGTTTTCTTAGTCCCTTTCCCAGCCTTAGCTAAACGAGTTTAGGGTTAAAGAAAATCGCAACATTCATCTTATGAATATTAATGAAGGTGTTTGACCAAGAACAGTAACATGGATGCAATGGATGTTCTGTCCTTGGGCACATGGTTAGGAAGTACTACAGAGGGTAAATGGACATAGGAGGTGACCATCTGGTTGCACTACAGTATCTATGGAAATAATAATAATAATAATAATGCATGGCATTTATATAGCGCCTTTCTAGATACTCAAAGCGCTTTACAATGATGAGGGGGAAACTCGCCTCTACCACCACCAATGTATAGCACCCACCTGGGTGATGCAACGGCAGCCATTTTGCGCCAGTATGCTCACCACACATCAGCTGAGGTGGAGAGGGAGAGAATAATTTTTTTAGCCAATTAAACTGGGGGATGATTAGGTGGCAGATTGAATGAGCCTGGGTTGGGAGTTTAGCCAGGACACTGGGGAAACCCCTACTCTTTACGATTAGTGTCATGGGATCTTTAATGAACACAGTGAGTCAGGACCTCGGTTTAACGTCTCATCCGAAAGACGGCATCTCCTACAGCACAGTGTCCCCATCACTGCACTGGGGCATTGGGGTTTATTTGACCAGAGGGAAGACTGCCCCCTACTGGCCCACCAACACCACTTCCAGCAGCAACTTAGTTTTCCCCAGAGGTCTCCCATCCAAGTACTAACCAAGCCCACAACCTGCTTAGCTTCAGCCATTCAGCAGGCGCAGATTGCATAGTGGTATGGCTGCTGGCAAATATATAATATATATATATAAAATAGGCCTACGATGCAGCGTTTCTCCCAATGAATAAATCCAGTGAAATATGGTCCATTCACACTCAAGATGTGACCCAAATTCAGAGCCAAATACAGTAGTGATGGACCTGTACTGGTTTCCTGCAGTCACACTACTCTTTCAGTCACAGAAACAGGCTTCCAATATAACTCGACATGCATATGCAAAGCCAGTCACGTCTCATTAAATAAGCCAGGCAAATCTTTTCAAATTAATTTAAACAGGAGCCGTCAACATGCACATCAAAAGAGCACATCAAAGCTCACTTTTGCCAGTGGATACTCAGCTCACCACCATTTGGCTGTTTATTTTACATTACTTGGCTAACACAGCCTGCCACGCAGCTAAGGTAGCTAACCGCTATTTAACATGGCGACCTAGCAGGCTTGAAATTATTCTACACAGATGTCAAATCTCAGGCATCATGCATTGAGGACCAATGTCACATTCTGCTCACAAGGACAGCTCCAACAATCTCATGCGTGTCAGTGAAAGCAACCATGCAGGCTTTTCGGCAGCTTGGTATTTTGTATGTTTTGAAACCAAAAATAGGAAAAATTGGTAATATACTGTACACTCCTACCACTCCCCCTCAACAATTTGTTGTCGCTTCTCCTACCCCCTGACTCCCGCCTAGCTCACAAATTTGGATTTTGGAAACTTGGCTGTCAGAATCTACTGTATGTATTTTGTCTTATTTCAGTTTATAAAATCACAGTTGCAATAGCAACAGCAAAAGAAGCACATGAAAAAATAAATCCAACATTGTCGCTATGCAACATGGAACTTGTTTTATATTCACTAGAATTATTACAATAGTTAAATTGTTGACAATAACAACATTATCTGTGTAGAAGCTTGAGTATATGAGGAAGATCCCATCATGCATTTCTCTGACATGCCTGTTCCTGTGTTTGGTTAGTTGCGTACACATTTGTGAGCATGAAGCAGCTCAATCCTGCTCTTGTCTTTCTTTCTGTCAGCGTGAAGGCTTCTGTAGAGCGATATAAATCACATTTGTTGAACTGTTGGCGGTGGTAGCAGGCGCAGCTTGTCTGTCACACTGGCACAATGCTTAGAGCCTAATGAGATAAAATATGACCACAGGAGGTACTGTGAACAGCCCCCTAAGTGAGGGAACGTTGGTCTGAAATCCTCTTCTGTGTTACTCTCTGTCAACGTCATCTCAGTAATACCCATAGGGATGAACAATGAACAGCATACCAATTTGAATCAACAACATAGGGCTGTTGTTTTAGAATAGCATATTAACCTAATCAATATTCAAGGGGGGGGGGGGGGGGGTGCCTTTAATGAGGAGAACAACAAGCAGCCAATCTCTGATCCTGAAGACTTTGACGGACATGGAAAGTGCCTCCTTGCAGCACACCACTATCTGGAGCACATAACAGAAAACAAACAAGTTAAAGGCTCAACTTGAGCTTTCACTAATCCCTCAGAGAATAATGTTTTACACTCCAGTAATTTCAGTCAAACCGCAGCCCTGTAAAAACCTGAATTCTGTGTGTCCAAAACCCTCTATGGCTATTCCCTCTTTGAGTTTCAACACAGTGTTGCTCATGTGCTGTCATAGCTCACGGTTATAACCCGTCTTCCCTCCTGCCTGGTCCACTCACTGCTATTTTCCACTCCACTCTGTGTGTCACCAAAGTAAATTAAGTAACGCTACACACAGATGTATCATTTACGTACATGGTGGGCTGCCGTGTTTGGCACAGTTCACTTAGCGAACATTTTTTAGCGTCGTGTCATTCAGTATTTCTACTAAAAATGTATTGATGCAGTTGAGGGTGGGAGCCATGCTCCAGGGCTAGGTCAAAGCAGGTCCTAAAGCAGTGTGTTCCCAACCCTATTCCTGGAGATCTACCATCCTGTAGGTTTTCACTACAACCCTAAAAAAGCACACCTCATTCAACAGCTAGAGATCTAGTTGAGCTGCTAATTAGTAGAATCAGGTGCGCCAAATTAGTGTTGAAATGAAAACCTACAGGAAGGTAGATCTCCAGGAAGAGGGTTGGGCAGCCCTATCCAAAAGAGTCCATCTGTGAATGCAACCAGCCCTAGTTTCTTAACCACTTGATCACACTGCTGACCCTGTGAGAAGATCAGCGATGACCAGAGACTACCCAAACAGCCACTTACATATGCCACATACTGGGGGTTAAATCTATACTCTAAACACTGATTCAGAAACGGAATCAGTTAAACTACAGTATCAATGCTAACTAAGCACAGTCTGCAGAGTACAGTAGCTATAGTGAAGTCACTGATATTTTTGCAACCGACACAAATTTGACTGAATAGGATGACATCCAGAGTGCAATGTAAGATGTGTAGACCTTCAGTTCACACAATGGTTACCCAGTCTGTAGAAATATCCGTTTATGTAATTACTCATTTGATTGGGATTATCTTTGAAAAATCTCCAATGATCCAATTGAATGGAAAAACTCACTGTGATTACCCTCGGAACACTGCCGTGTCTCTTAAAATGCACCAATGCCCTAATCTCACTGTAATCTCTGAATTCCTTGCAGGACCTCCCCCCTCCCCCCACCTGTGTACTTATGTAAAATTAAACCTCAAGGGTGTTAGACGTGATCACGGGCTAAATTCTTCCAGCTTTTGTTTCTGTTAGAAGTCAGGTGCTTGATTCTTTTCACCTTGTTTTCCATAGCAAGTGGCACAGCGCTTTGTTCTGTGTGGGGCTTCTGTCGACCCTTAGATAAGATAACAGGAGGAACAGGATGTTCTACAGATGGCTCACTTATTGAAAAAGGGCCACCAGGGATGCAAAAGCCACACGGCAGCAGGCAGTACCCCGTGTTTGCCTGACACCTCACCCGCCTGCTCCTCACACGCCTACCGTTTAGAGTGACAATGCCAGTGCACACCTGGGGTATGGAATACCTCCATTGAAAAACGCTGATTTTCCAGCTCAGATTTCAAACAGGAAGACAGCAAGCTGAGTTCATTTTGTCATTGGCATCTCTCCACCTTCACTCAACACTGGAGACTGCTAGATAGACCCATGTCTCCCTTTTCAGTGGCTGCTTCTGAAAATAAAAACTTCTGCTTTCTTTGGCAGATATATAAATAGTTGTGGTGATTTTCTTGTGCAAATATTTTGCATTCTAGGAAATCCTTCATCTCCTGCCAGTGGTATACTGATAAGTGAGCATGTTTCATATAATTAAAAATACAACACTACCTAACCTTGGTTTTCTGTATCTTTGGATGTATCAGCCAAGCCAAAGGACTCCCCTCGCTTAGACAGGGCAGGTTTGTGAATTAGGTATACATTCCAGCTTTAAGCGCCTTTCCCGTTACCAAGGAGGAGTTCAACTTTCACTGAACGGGCTTTGCAAGCCAAGGACACTTGACAGTACTGGACTGACAACTCTGTTTCATGAGGGTAAACTGAGCTAAACCTCCTTTGGGAATTATTTTGCAAAGGGAATTTTAATCTCTTTCTGGAACAACTCTCATTGAGGTGGATCAGTAGTATGACCCCACAATGACTTTTATTGTTTTCCTTTTGCTTTGTATGACAGGCCTATAGGGAAGTAACAGAATGTGTTTGTGTAACGGAACGTCTATGGTGTGAGTAATGTTGATGAAGAGAGGCCTTCTCCGATGCCTGCGGGCATACGTATTGTGCACCACTTCTCTGTGTCTTCCTTATGGCAGAGAGCCACAGAAAGAGAGCTATAAGTTTCCAGTCATGTCTGTGGCAGTGCATGATTGGTCCTGGGGACAGATTAGTAAGGAAACCAGCCTGCAATTGGTAGAAAAATGTGTCCTCACATGACCATCGTGTGGTTTAATACCTCAGTTACCCTCCTGTGTAAGTCCCTACACAGCAAGGTTTCTACTGCTCAGGCTCTGTACAGCAAAATCTTCATAAGGCCAAGTCTCTACTGAGAAAAAGCTATACAGAGCAAAATGGTTACGTCTTTAAATCTCTAGAATATAAAATCTCTACAGAGCAAACTCTCTAAAGAAAGGTTTAGAACGCATGAATGCTATAGTGTAAAATACAATGTCAATATGCTAGTGTGCTAGTATGTTATTCCCTTCCAGTGTGCCTTTATAGGGCTTTTCACTGATTGATTCATATTAGCAAACATTTGGGCCAGGGCATAATGCATAGCCTGTCAGCATGATATTACACATAATTGAAAATTACATTTTTAAGAGGCACACATATCAAGTGATCAGCAGCACAGGTGGTTATGACTGTTTCACACAATATGTATAATGTGTCTCCCTGTGTAACCTGCTGTTAAATCTCAACAGAGCAGAATCTGAGTGCTACTAATTCCCACTGGAAGAGTCTCCAACAGTGCCAAAGAAATTTGAGAAATCAAAAAGAAAAAGTACAGTATTATGAGCTTTTCTCCTGTGGTGCTTGGAGAAACTGTATGCATGCCTGTGAGATCTGTGGGTTGGAACGGGAGCTGGTTTTCAGATTGGGCGTTCTGGACAATATCACAAACAGAAACACGCTGCTTAGAATGATGCATCATGGACAATTTCAGCCATCTTGGTCACTATGACAACATTATGAGATAGTGTGGATTAAAGCTGACAGGAAGCCTGGTCTGGTGTTATAGCCCATATGCAAACACCAAACACAGGGAGTAGTCCTGTTTGAAACATCTCCAAGCATAGGAATCTTACTGGGGGAGTGGCCTTTTGTGTTTAGATTGAAATACACTAGAGCACAATTAGAAATGTAATCTAGGGGACGAGAAAGATCCAGACAATCCAGACAAGTATGCAAGCTTTGACTTGAAGCTATCTCTCTCCCTGTATTATGCGGTAGCGAAAGCATATCCCATTACAAGCTTTTCCCGGGTACAACCTAAACTGAAGGTCAGTTAAAAAAAAAAAATCAAAATGAGGGGGGGGGGGGGGGGGGGGTCCTGGTGCCCTCGCTGAAGGGTACCTTTCTTTGGAGGGCTTTGAAATAAAAGATAGACATGTCCCCACAAGGTAACCACAACACATTGCCAAGTAGTTTGCATTTTGTCCTGCAGAGAAATTGCCAGATGGCTATTTTATGTTTACAGGCTTTTTGTACTTGTAATTTGTTGCTGTAAGTCTTGTGGACTCCATGAGACAACAGTTCTAAGCAACTTTTCAAAGAAAATGTTATGTTCTGAAAGGATCATGGATTGCCCTTGAATCTAAACAATGAATTTGGCAAGTACGCTTGTCAAGAAAGGAAATAAATAATAATAACTGTTCATACTATCAAAGGTTACAACGACGACTTTCCACAAAGGCGCCTAAATATGTTGTTTGTATAGATACAATCGCTTGACATTGGCCGTGCGGGGAGTTGACTGCCCTTGGGTAGTTTCAGATGTGATCTGAAGAGGGGGCGCTTTCATGGTATTAGCTACTTTGGAAAATCTGAGAGAGAATTGCTCTTAGCTGACAGTGTAAAATGTATTGCTCTGGGCAATTGGTTCAAGTCTGTACTAGTTCTCCGTGCTTCAGAATCAAGTCGGTATCATAAATCTGGTCTACACGCTCATAAACCTGATTGAAAAACAAAGTCTGAAAATGAATAGGAAAACTCTCCGGCCGTTTTTAACCTTTTGCATTAAAATACCTGTGAGTAAGATTTGTACATTTTTCTTAATCCAAGGCCAAGAATTAACCAATAGAATGTAGAGAAAATTTAAGTAGGCTAAAAGTTTGGAGGCGTCGATTTGTGTTGTCAATCACTCGATCCAATGCTAATCTAAATAGTTTCCGCTTTCTTTTAACAGTTGTTATATTAATGGCAACAATTATACATCTGAAAATGATACATAACTCACAGTATTTTAACAATAACTAGGATCTGTACTGACAAGAAAAAAGTATCTGCACTTTTTCCTGAATTGCCAAATAGATCTTTGCAGCAACTATTAACTAATTCCAAACAAAATTTTCTCAGCAGTGCAACTAAAGGCAACCAAGCTCAACTAATGGACCAAATAGATTAACCTAACCTGGCCATGGCAGATTTGTGTGAAGTAAGGTGCATTTACCTGGATGGATTGAAAGTTGGCTATCTGTCTCTCGGTCCTTTGAGTTTATCACTATTAAAATCCCAGTTGTAAAACTCCCTGGATCATGCTGTAAAATCCCAGTCGCAGTGGAAGTGAATGGTCTCACTGTATCCCTAGCAATGTTAGCACACCTTCAGCACTCCGTATGCATGCGCCGAGTCGCAGGGGAGCTCACAGTGAAGTGGTGATATGGGATGGAGCGAAAGTAAATTCTCTTTGCCCTTCCCACTTGGAGCATAGCAATACTTTACAAAAGCAATCAAGTGCAGTCGCTCAGTTCACCAAACGAAGGGATGCTCGCCCGTTCTGACTGCACCAAGACCGCGCACACGAGCGTTTGACAAACTTTTAAAAAGAAAGTTTAGCGTCTCCGTGCCTATTTATTTTCCAGTTGTGGTGACGTAATTCATGTTTGTTCGAAAATAACTGTTTGACAGCCTTGCCAAACCGTCGGATACATAGAAAACGATGTTTAATGAAAGCAGATAGCCTATCACCCAATATATAGTTTAACTGTTTATTAATACAACCAGTAAATGCTGTGTCTGAAAAAACGTTTTTCAACACGTAACAAAATGCACTGAAATCCAAAAAGTCGGTGGACAAAATGTAGGCTATACTTCTCAAGGTTTTCCTTGGCTGTATGAATCACCTCTCTCAAATAGTTTCAGGCAAAGAATCAACTTCCCACTGTTTAATTATGATCTATATTTTAGTACATATGGCCAAAATAAATGTTTGAATAGCCAGGTATGAACGATCTTAATCATCCTTTTTTCAATTTACGCTTTTATTATATGAATCGTGTATTATTCAACTGATATAATGCTGGAATTTCAATGAAAAGGGCAAAAACAAGACTACCACTGTGTGTGACCACAGAGTTTCCAGATTATTCCAGTAAGCATTGTGTCCTTCCTGCATGTGTGGACTGTGACATTATGCTTTGGGTGAAATGCTGGGGAAATGTCAGGTTTTTGGCCATGATGTTGAATAAGTCCAAATGCACAAGGGGCCTTTATCCCTAAAGAGTAGATTTCTAGGGAGGAGTAGGCAGAGTCAGTGGTGTGTGTGTGTGTGTGTGTTTAAATTTTTGTGCTCTGATCCCTACAGAGTAGTTGTTTACTGTGACTCATGCCGTCCTGTGACAGGCTAACAAAGCAGCCTAACTGTGGATCAAAGGTTCAAAGGGTGGCGAGTAGGTGTGGGCAAGCGCGTACGCAGGGCACTCAGTGCTGGGGAACACCGCAGATAAACAGGCACATCAGCGTGAGGAAACACTGTTAAGTCCCTCCCTGCTCCCACATGCAAAATGTCAGCCCTCTGACCAGGGGCCATGCTCCCCATATGGAGACAAACAGAGCTGTCTGCCTCTACCCCCACCCCCCGTCTCAACACAGCTGCTTTAGCAGTCTCTCTGAACATCACATCACAGGAATGAGCCGAGGTGAAAGCACCAGCGAAGCTTATTAAGGGGCTGGACTGATGTGTAGGTGGGTTGGGCCTGCCTGTCTGTGATTGCTCTCCATTGTGCCATCTGTATTGGGATGGCAGGTATGCCATCCGCCAAGTTACGGCTTGGTGGGACATGCCCCATGCCTATACAGCACCGAGAGTTTGGCACTTTTCAGGGTTTCCTACAGAAGTAACCACAATGACCATAGACTCTGAGCCCTTAAAAACATTAACTTCTGTATGTTCTGAACTTATGTAACCACAGAGCATTAAGATACAACTTCACATATCCACACAATAAAGCCCCAAACTTGGGTTAGTTTGCCGTTTTTCTCCTTCCTCTCCCGCTTCTTCTTCTTCCCATTCTCCTGCCAAACTGCCTGCCTCCGTCGCGATGTTATCCAATGGGGAGAATTATTATTTGAGGGTATGGTCCATATACCTGCTCATCAAGCTTATCGCCCAATAAAAATGCTTCATACTAATGGTTTTTAATGTTAATACAGCTAATGGCTTCATGCTTTCCAAGAAGTTACTGTGGCCTAATGGATAGAGGTGCTGTCTCCCACACAGAGGATTGTGGGTTTGAGCCCAGCAGGGCATATGTTTATTTTCCACAAAAACAATGTGCACCTGTTAAGTACTTTTCATTTATTAGACTGTTATTATTTTCACATTAACACATTAACGTATTTTTATTGCAAAGGCAAAAGAGGTTTCCAATATTAACTGTTCAATGTTTCACTGACACTTGACGCTCGCTCTTGTCTGGTTTGGGGAGGGTGTTAAGCTCTGCTCTTGCGGTCATGACTGACTGACTGTGGAACCGAACCTCAACGTACCCTTGCCTCGGCCAACATTTCTTTATTCATTAATTTATTCACTTCAGCTCTGTTCACTTTATCCTTTTCACACATAACACAATGTCACCATAAAATTAACTACTAGGAAAATTAAGAATTTATGATAATAGCCTACATTAAGAATTGATGTTAGCCTCATTTAAGCTGCAATTCTTCAAGACATCGGATTTATAAACCACCAATTCCCAAAACATATCTCATTCATGGTTAGTCACTTAAAAAGAAAAACAACAATAGCCTCCGAATGTGGCTCTAGTCTACGCTACTCTGCAGATAATGTAGCTTACTACAAACACTTTTATTATTAATAATAATAATAATAAGAAGAAGAATAATCTCTGGTATGTACTTTCTTAGTAGTATCTATTGTTTTCTTTCTGGCTAAGAACTCTTGGGAAATATGCGTTGTCCAATTAAGCTTGTTAGCCAACCTTACTGTTGCCAGAGAAGCGTCAGTCTGCTTCTAGTCAGGAAGCAGATACAAGCTAGGCTACTATGAAGCGAATCAACATGCCATATAGCCTACATTCATTGCACTACAGAAAACTAAACTAAACCTAGCTGTCCGGTACCAAAACATTTCCCGCAGGTAACGTTCTACACTACGGGAAAAAAAACTGCGAAGAAATCTTTGCGAATTAACTCGCTCGCTCGCTCGCTAGCTCGTAGGCCACACATGGAAGGTTGGAGTTACACATCTGGCAATCCAGTGTTGAATAGCCTAACGTTAAATGTATTTAATTTTCTATAGAATACTAATAGCCCTATTTTAAAACTGTATTTCCATATTTTACTGATGCAAACTATTTAGGCTGTACTAGCTATTTAGGCTGTATGTCTTTCAGCTAGAATGTGTTTGCGTCTAGCCCATTGTGCATGCATGTCTCCATGTAGACTTGGTTCATTAATTTACATGCTTCTTCATGATCCATAGCTCAGGTGGTGCTGTTCATTGTATTTCATTACACATTAAATACAGCTCATCTACAAACTCTTTTAATGTAATTGTGTGCTGTCTGTAATAGGATAACTGTTCTCATTCTTGTCAGTAGAGGGCGTTATAGTTATGCGACTGTCTGTGTTACGAACCGAATAAGAGCTGGACCCAAGTGCAACGACCAGGAGACAGATTATCAGCAAGGGGTGTTTATTAGAAGCTTTGGGGTAGTCCCAAAGCTGTACAGAAGGGAAAACACAGTATATACACAGGTTAGTGAATGACTCGAACTGTTCCAAGCCAGAACTGGACTGTACGGGACCAGAGGTCCACTCAGGAACTGGATCCCGGAATCGGCCTGTTTGCTCCAAACCGGAGCTGGACTGGAACTGGACCGGGAGGTCCAACTGGAACAGGAATGCAGGAACAACGGGTTGTTCCAAGCCGGAACTGGACTTTACTCGGGAGGTGCACTTAACACCGGAACTGGACTGGAACTGGACCGGGAGGTCCAACTGGAACTGGAAAGCAGGAACAACGGGTTGTTCCAAGCCGGAACTGGACTTTGGACTGGAGGTGCACTTAGCACCGGAACTGGACAGGAACTGGACCGGGAGGTCCAACGAACTGGATAGCAGGAACAACGGGGTTGTTCCAAGCCGGAACTGGACTTTGGACTGGAGGTGCACTTAGCACCGGAACTGGACAGGAACTGGACCGGGAGGTCCAACTGGAACTGGATAGCTGGAACAACGGGGTTGTTCCAAGCCGGAACTGGACTTTGGACTGGAGGTGCACTTAGCACCGGAACTGGACCGGAACTGGACCGCGAGGTCCAACAGGTACTGGGCTGGGTACAGAGGTAGGTGAGCGGTTGAGCCCGGTAGGGTAGTGCTGTGTGGCGGAGCTCAGCTGCAGCTGGTTGAGGGTAGCTGGTTTAGCCGAGGAACCTGGGACCGTAACCGCAGCGAAGGGATCCACTACGGCCGGACAGGAACCACTGCAGGATAGCTAGGCAGAAAACCCAACAGCAGACGTACTGCGAGCTGGAGGAGAGGGCACCGCAACACACACACACGGAGACCAACAGCTACAGACTGGTAGGTGCAGGAACAGCTGGTAATACGAGGGAGACAGGTTAGAAACAAACAAGCAGTAAATTGTTAGGGCTAGATAGCTACCAACTGGAGGGTAGGAGAACTGGAAGCTGAACAGGTATAAAGCCCGTAACCAAGCAAACAGTAAACGTGACTAGAAACCTGAAGACCATGAAGCACACGAGGTAGTTTAACGAACTGGCGCCAATTAGCAGCCAGACGAGGGTTTAAGTAGGAAGGTGAGATTGAAACTTAATGCTGAACAGGTGAGGAAGGTAACTGAGAGTGATTGAAACAAACAGGTGCGGAATGAATGTCATGAATGGGGGAAAGAGATAGGTGGAAACCAAAGTGGAAAACTGAAAGAGACAAACAGAGGGGAAACGCCCAGCCTGTAGCAAGGGGGAAAACATGGACAGGAGAATCCGACATGACACGGAAGGAACAGGGGAAAACACGGAAAAGGACAGGAAGGGAACGGAACGTTACAGTCTGCATGCATTTCTTTGGAATGCATCTCTCTCCGTGTTTATCTTCATGCATTATTCATCATTAGTTAGCTATAAAAAAATAAGTGATATCAGATCAAAAACGTCTATGACGTTAAAAAAAGCCAAGTTACTCACGCATAGCCTACATAGCGCGCTGTCTATAAGTCCTTAATTCCAACTTGCAAAAACTAGGCCTGCCTTTAAAAGTCTTGATATCAAAATGTGGCCAAGTTACAACTAACAATATTGCCTATCATAGCTCTCACTAAATAAACTAGCTCTATTCCAAAGCAATGCTATCCAAACTTTCCTAAATTATTTAATGCAACTTGGCCCTGTGTTTCTTCATCTTACCATCTCAAGAGAATGTGGTCAATGAAACTGTATGTGCCACATCAAACTGCAAAATGAAAAAAATTTATAGTGGAAATACTCTGATTCAGATGTGTTACACTTAGAAATTAAACAGAAAAATTACTACACTATAGGGCATGTTTGAACAATTGTCTGCATCCACTGCTTTGGGTCTATGAAAAGCACAGAATGAATAAAATGTATTATTATTATTATGTATTTATTGATTGATTTATTTGGATTTCTATCAAAACCTGTGTGGTCCTACAGAGCATAGATATCCTTGTGTTCACAAAATTCTGTTTGCAAATATCATAAATACTATTATGTTAAGAAAATTGGTACTATTACTTATTTGCCACCATCTGACCCACAAACATGTCTGGATACGTTTGTAAAAATACTGTATGTACGCTATTTTCTAGGTATAAATATTACAAATTTTTATCTGCATTTATTTATTCATCACCCCTTTCTCTATTGTACATGATGTTTCTTGATATAAATGTGTTTTTGAATTGTAAAGACTTCTGTAGCAGCAGTTAACATTTAAAAACCTGTACATTTTCTAAAGTAAACTTGCCAACAAAGTACAACCATATCCTTTCTGGAGTGTAATTATTCATCAACTGTTAAAAACATTCATTGAAATCATATGTTGTTCCATGAGGCACAATCTCTTCACATGCAAAGATGAATAAACACAGGGCCAAGTTGCATTAAATAATTTAGGAAAGTTTGGATAGCATTGCTTTGGAATAGAGCTAGTTTATTTAGTGTGAGCTACGATAGGCAATATTGTTAGTTGTAACTTGGCCACATTTTGATATCAAGACTTTTAAAGGCAGGCCTAGTGTTTACAAGTTGGAATTAAGGACTTATAGACAGCGCTATGTAGGCTATGCGTGAGTAACTTGGCTTTTTTTACGTCGTAGATGTTTTCTATCTGATATTATTGACTTTACAGACAGTGCATGCAGCAGGCCAACCCCTGGGGACCTTTCCATTGCACCTCTCTGTCTGAGATTACAGCCCCACCCCTCTCATTAAAGCTCAAAGGCAGGTACCCTACCTTTCCATGGTGTAATCCAATTGTTAATCAGCAGGCCCCTGAGAGCCAGACAACATAAACACAGACAATATAATCACAGCAGAGACTTCACATTCACTCTGCATTTCACTAACCTCTTTAGAAACAGTTTTTTTCTGTCATTATGTTTTGATTTATGCCCTCTCTTCCCAGCATGGATATTAACCCTGAGCGGCCTCTCGTCCTGCAATCTTCTGAAGCTGTGTCACGTGTTTTTTTTTTTCCGTTGTGGGAATGCAGACTCTGCGGCAGCTGGGAGGGACATGTCTGACATGAGAGACTGTGACTGCGTGGATGACAGCGGGAGGGCGAAGCGGCTCATTTCTGCCGCGCACTGAGTCGTGGAGCGGGCCGAAAACCGGTGGAGAATGCGGGGCATCCAGCCGATACCATCAGGCGGACTCCCCCCCGAGGAACGCCCGCCACCGTCCCACCAGTCGCTTCCCAGACGGGGGAGGGCCCTCCACAAGGGTCCCCTTTGTGCCGGGCGCACGCCTCTCCTTTGATACAGTGAGCCCCTGGTTGCCGCACGGCTAACCGCACTCAGCCCTGACACGTCTTGTCACCACAAAATGAGCGACCCTTTCGCACAGGCACGTGGGGCGGGGGTGGAGATGTAGGTCATGTTTACGTTTACCAAGTTAAAAATATTTACGCCAACAAATGTCTACATATCTATCATGCAGGCTTGCAATGAATCAAAAAGACTTTAACAAACAATGAGTATTAGTCATTTTCGCCTGAATGGCTTTCATTGTTCGATCTCTGTATATATTTAAAGCATTTCTCTTAACATTTACATTAGTTGAAACATAATAATTCATGATAAATAACACAGCAAACAAACCACAATAAACGCATAGTAACTCTTCCAAAGTGTGCTCTCATTTCCTTGCAAATTTAACTAGTTTCCCTTCTTTTAGTTAACCCTTGTGTGGTGTTCGTGTTTTTGTTACTCACCCAGTGTTCGCGGGTCTGGTGGACCCACAACATTATTTGGTTTAAAACAATAAAGCCATAACAATTTACGTAAAAATACTCCACAGATATTGACTTTATCTCAAATACAAGCAATGTAGACAGCATATTATGGTTAATATTGACCATTTACCTCTGCTAGATCACATTTATCAATAAAAGTGATATTTGTTTTTTGTGATAAAATGTGATTTTTGTGTTCTTTTTGTTCTGTTTATCACAGAAAATGAGCCAAGGGCAATGAGTCTCAGGTTGAAAAAATTATGAATTGTATCATTTTTCTTTTAGTAAACATTGAATACGGGTCCCACAGACCCGAACACCACACAAGGGTTAAGGTTCCATTTGTCTTGAAGAAATAGGAGTGTCCAAAATAAATAAATAAGCAAGAAATGTCTAGAGTCTGTCACTTTGGTAGTGGGGCGTTTCGGAGAGAGGATGTATGGAGATGCTGAAGATTTCTTTGTTGACGGGCGGTGGGGTGGTTAGCGGGCTGCTCACCCCAGAGTCCGGGCTGGGGGAGAGGTGGAGGAGCCCGTCTGGGGTGTACTTCTGCTCCTGGCGGCGAGGGGGGGTCAGCGGCCCGGTCTGGGGTCGCGCGACCTCGGCTTTGGCCTTCAGGCGCTCGAAGCGCTTGAGCCGGACGGCGTCCTTGCCCGGCCGCGCGCAGGGCAACAGCGTGCTCACGTCTCGCCGGAACTTGGAGCTCATGCCGAAGTAGACGAGCGGGTTGTAGAAGCTGGCGGACTTGGCGAAGAGGCGGGCGAAGATGCCGGCCTCGGACGGCACATGGAAGCCCAAGGCTGACCACATGGAGACCACAGCGTAGGGGGACCATGCAATGATGAAGGCGGTGCAGATGACGATGGACACCTGGAGGAAGAGTGTTGAATTTGAGGCCATGGTCATGGGGGCTCTGCAGCGGCCTAGCTTTTATAGACACCCCGACGCACTGATTGTTTTTGATAATGTTTTCAACCCGCTTTCTTTGTGTAAATAAATGAATGAGGTTTTTTCTTTACAAAACAGATTAGTGAGATCATAAAAATTAATGGCATTTTTATGTTTGCATTAAAAAAATCTTTAGCTATACTGCAGCTGGGTATTCATTAATGTGCATGGTTATTGTAAAAAGGAGACTTAAAAAGTCAAGGTTTTTATTTAATGGGGTGATATATTATATATGATTCATCACCAAAAACTCTTTTTTTAATCATAACTGTGTTTTCCATTGAAACCTGTCATTCTTATAATGACTACCTTAATTAATTTTTTTAACTCAATTAACTTTTGTCTTTCTTTGACTCACCGTCAAAATTAGTGTTTGTTCTTTTCTTTGCAAAAATGGTTTGGCTAATCAAGAATCAGAAAACCTATGGAAATACATGGTACAATGCATCATAAAAAAGTAACACTGACATTTATCTATATTTGAAGTCAAAGTTAAGGGAAATGCTGGTTGTCTCCAGGCATGTTTGTCTGTAGAGCGGAGAGTGGGGTGATATAGCGCTCACCCGTGTGACGTCCCTCTCCATCTTCCTCTGCCTGTCGGTCAGGTAGCCCTCTGCAGACATGGCGTTGCTGGACTTGACTGTTTTGATGATGGACACGTAGGAGAAGAGCATCACCAGAACAGGGATGAAGAAGCAGGATATGAGGATGGAGATGATGTAGGACTTGTAGAAGGTGGAGAAGTTGGATTTGGTCCAGTCTATCTCACAGGTCCCATATCCACGGTCTGGGAAGTGGTACAGGTATGCATGTTTGTGTCAATGTGTGTATGTGTTTGTGTTCTTTCTTTTTTAAAGCACTCTGTTTTTATCTGCTTCATTGTTGCTTCATCAATTTCATTTTTATTCATTCATTCACTCATTTTTAATTGATATATTTATGGTATATCTTTCTGCATGTCGTTTCTGAGAAGGGAATGATGTCAGTAAATGACACGAGTAAAATGTCTCTGATTGTGTGGATGTTACCTGTGTAGCTCCCCCAGCCCAGCAGAGGAGCCCCTGACCAGAACACCGCTGCCATCCAAATGCAGACCAGGGATGCGGAAACTGTGCTTTTGCTAATGCAGTTTGCTGCAGGAAAACATAAACGAATGACTGAAACACAGAAAATGCACCTTTCCACCACCGCCAACCCTACACAGCAAAAACGGTGGTGTACATTTAACAGCCTAGGGTGTTTATATGGGCCCATGTAAACTCCCTAGGGTGTTAAATGTACACCAGCAGTATTATATTTACACCGGAATTTTAGCTGTGTAGTGTGTCCACACTGGGTACCAGGGGTCATTCAATTTCTCAGTTGTGTATCACCTGGGGCAACTGACAAGAATTATCATTCTCACCTTCAGCCCATGTCTGAACCAGTCTCAACAAGCATAGCATACAAACACAAACCCCTAGCATCCCCACATCAGGCTCCTCCTGCCCCCTGTGACACTCTGATACCTGGATGGACCTTGTCAATACCGTCAACATACTAGTCTTATAAGGTGTGAAGAGATGTTGTTTGTGCGACAGAATGTCATTGCCACCATTGAGAAAAAATATAAAAACGATTTTTATTATTATTGATAGAAGATAGAAGTGTAACTACGGTGGCAGAGCAGAAATGGAAGTTATGACTTTGGGAGTTTTTGTAAATGTTATAAATCTGTACAAAGTCCAATATGCATGGGCACAAAGGCACAGCATTGTTGAATAGGAATGAATATCAGATTGTGACCTTCTATAAACAAACAGTTCTTTTTTACCGTACCTCAAGCAAGGAAAAGAGCCTTTTGTTGGCAAAAAAAAGCTTTGAATTTTGTGAAGTTGTGTACACTTGACAAATAGCTTGCTTGGATGCATAATGTATTACTTGCTACACATGTTATGTGTAATTAAGCTTAAATGTAGTGTGAGACAAATCCAGATGAAAAATGCCGACTCCTTTAGGGCAAAACATTTTACACAGCATTTAATCCCTCTGGACACAGCTGACTTTCACATTTTTGTTTCTGAGTAATAAAATGTTTTTCTTGGCAATGATTGATGTTTAGCACTGTGTTAAAAAGGACTGGGCAATTCCTACATTTTTCTCTTCTAATAAAGATCCTTGTTCAATTTTTACAACAGCAACTGTTTATGAGCATACCTCTTAGTGTCAAGTTTAAACATTGTGCTCTAATATTAAATATCGGGGTGAAATCTCACTTTAACCAGTAAAATTAAGTAAGATCTATTATCATTAATTGGGGTTTACTTACTTAATTGCAGGGCTTATTTGAACTGCTGTTCAATTAAATGAAAAGTGTACCAGAATTTGCACATTACGTGCATTCATACAATTAAACTTTGGATCTGGTAATTATTTCTAACATAACATTGAAGATCTCATATGTATACAAATTATTTTGGGCACAAAAACAGTTGAACATAGAAGGTTACTATAAAAACAAATTTTGAATGAATGCAATTTAAAGCAGCTGTAATTTAAAGTAGGAGTCGTAGCTATTTCCCCCTCAATGTGGAGACAGGAAGGTTGAGATTTTTACCTCTGTTAGGGTGGCAACCCTTGATATATCTGGTGACACTGATTACAGTCAAGGTGTTAATGCTGGCCAGACCAAAGAGCAAGGTGAGGAAGCCGTCCACCTGAGAACAAAGAAGGTACCTGTCAGAGATGAGACTGAAAGGTTAACTATGAGGGGGCTCGGTCACCTGAGACAGTTATATGAGGCCTGGCTCTCAGACCACTTGTTGATTTTAATCTGTGTATCAGATGGCTCAGTCTGGCTTACAGAAGTGCTTCCTCGACCTCCCACTCTCTGTGACAACACCAATCATGCACAACCCAGCTGACAGCTTGGCAAGTCTACCTGCTGACTGCCATGTACAGAAGGGAACATGAAACAGACCCAACCCCTCCCCTTTCCTGCGTGGAGAACACATTCACCGGACGCCTCGAAAGTACCTGAAACCTGTAAAATAAATGACTTAGTCCATATATGGAGGCCCCTCCCAGTCTTCTTTAGCAGTCTAATCTTTCAGGCTATGTTCTTCTCTGGGGACCCTGCTGCATAGACCACCAATGCCTTCCACTATTGCTTGTTGGCTTCTGTCAGAGTAACGACTGGACTTGATCAGCTTTGAGTAGTAATCTTGTTATAGTCCCTAATCCCTCCTCTACCAACAATCTGGGCTGCTAAGCCAAACCCTGAGTTTATCCCTGATAAATATTAGTCAGGCACACAGGAGTGGTGTGGTCCTCGTAATCACTCTGTTCATGAAGTCTGAAGGTTGTTCATTTTAAGGAATGCCTCCTGATTATCCTTGGACCATAAAACCACTCCCTACACTATACCTCTGTTAAATAGATTTTTGATTGGTAAAAACACCACATTCACATGTATGTTGTATTGTGTAAAATGTTACACTTTGGACTGTGTTCTTAACTGGACAACAATGCAAATTGTACTAAGAGCTAATGGTAGCCAAACACTGAATGGCTAGGAATCACTTGCAAACTCAAGGGAAAACATCTCCGTTAGATTGATGGGTTTTGTGTCAGAGGACACACTCCAATTTCAAACAGTAGAATCATCAACCCCACCTTCTCTTCATTGGGAGAACGACAGGTGTCAAAGGTCAGGAATGTTTTACTGCTCAGGTGGACTGCACTTGCAGATCAGAGAGGTGTGTTTTACAAGTCTCTTCCCAAAGTTTTTTTTTATTATTTTTTTTCCGAGACTTTCCAAAAAGCTCCCAGAGTCTCTTAAAACAGAAGGCAAAAAAAGGTCTAAAACATATTATTGATATTTGAACTCTGGGTTTTGAGAATGCAACTCTTGAATGCATAAGCTAATGTTATGAATAAGAAATGATGGCTGAGGTAAGTATACAGTACTTTGCATTTGAGTGAGATTCTGTTCCTGAGATTGTGAGCCAGACCCCCGTTAATGAAATGTATGGAGTCTGCCTCCTCCACCAAAGATCCCCCAAGTGAGGGGGTAAAGGGGGGGCAGAGGGGGGTAGCAACCCTTTCTGTCTGATCCTGTCATCGTGAAGCTGTCCCGTTGGAGCCCTGGTGAGAAGTGGGTCGGGTCCCATGTGGATCCCTGTTCCTGTCCTTTCCAGTCGATGCCATAATCTGCTAATGTGTCTCACGTGCCCGTGGAATGTGGCCCGGTCAGCCTCAAATCTCTTTCCTGGGCAGAACAGTGAGGGAGGGGGCGTTACATTCTATCCATGTCCACCCAGGTACCCCAGATGCAAGTAATTTGGGGGAGGGGGTGAGATGTGTCCTTGTCCTTTCCCACAAAGGTGCCGCCTTCCTCTTCCACTTGCACTGTATGACAATCTGCTTTTCATATACTGTATGTACTCCATATCAGGCATTAGCACATGACAGTTCAAGCCAGAATGGAGTCTCCACTGAGGGAACATTTGGACTGCCATTCCTTCAAATGGAATGTCATTACAGATTAACTCTATCATTGAGATTCAAATACAAATGTTCCACACCTGCAAAGCAGTTGAGACAAACCTGGTTGACAAAATAGAACAAAATTATAACATTTGCTGAATCTAAATCTTTCAAGTAAATCTGAAATCTTATATTGCAAGCCATATTACATGACATTATATCATGGCTGGGGATCCATTTAAGCAGACACCACTTTGAAAAATGTATGTACCTACTGTATATCAGTCTGATAAGGTACTGAGCAGAGGGAAAATATGACAGGAAAAGGTGTAAAGGTTCACATACTACTATTTATGCTATAAAAACAAACTTGCATTGTTTGACAACATCTGAAACCCAACATTTCATCTGTGCCAGTGACCCGATCAAAACATGGTCACACAATCAAAGTTTTGTTTTGGGAGCATATACTTTACTAGCATTTAGCAGAAGCTCTTATTCAGACCAACTGACAAAGATTAACTTTTTTTTTAAACATAGTATCTATTTATTTGGCTGGCTATATTCTAAAGCAATTCAGGAAAAGAAACTAGTTTAGGGTGCAACACCAGTGTCCCACTTGGGAATCAAATTTTACAGTGCCAGTTCCCTAAACAAGCATTTTTCATGTCATATGTGTGGAGACTCCTGAGAGCAGTCACATGGATAGAAGAGCGTGGAAAAGATAGCCCTCGGCAAGAGCAGGAAATAAGTGGGAAAAGGCCAATCCTAAAGACTTGGTAAACATTCCAAACAATGGTGAAAAAACATATCCAAGCAAATACCAAGCAATTACACAGGATATGAAATCTCTGGTAAAGAATTCTATGCAGTATGAGGTTAACAAACTGAAAAGATACCTTTGCAAGACTGTATACATGCCTGTTTCATTTATTTATTTCCTTATTTTGTGGGACAAAAGTTGTAGGAATTGTCAGAAGGCTTTGCATGAAGGCGTTCAGATAGGACAATCACTCTAAGATAAAAAAAAAGAAAAGAGCTTTAGGTGTTTATATCAAAGTTAAGAAGGAGGCTTATGAAAATCACATCATAGTCATGGTAGAACACCATGTTCAAACTGTAGTTGGTTTTGTCACCTGAGCTGAACTTGAAGCCATTTGAAAGACTATTGCTCTCCCTCTGTGCATTAACAACCTGGCTATTGTCCAAATCCTTTCAAGCCTATTTTTTGCATCGTCCATACTAGACTTAGCATGTGCTAAAATTATCTACATGTGTGCCATGTGCTCACCATGTGCTTAAATTATGCAATTTTCCCTTTGACTGTGTAGGACCAGTCTGCTGGTATCCTGTAAGTCTGTGATTCTCTCTCTAGTATGCTACACTGAAAAGTGCTGTGGGCCCTGTTTTCCTTCCTCAAGTTCCTAACCTTCAGCCCACATGTAATCAGGAATTATTTGGCATCAGCTACTTTGTGAAGTTAGCATTGTTTAAATAACTGACTAAATGTCATCACTCTCTCAACAAGCTATCAATAGGACCTTGTTACCAAATCAGTTGAGCCTGCATTTAATTCCCAGTATATTCAGCAGTAAATGTTGTACTCATAATCACCACCTCATATTGAAGGCAATGTGGGGAGTTCACTTCACATTTCTTTGGGAAAAAAATCTTTACCGATGATTTTTGACCCTGACAGCATGCAGCCATTCTTTCTTTGAAGCTGATGGTTAAAAAAGTGCTGACATTTGAAAACGAGCAGCCTTAACTGGCTTGCCAAAATGGCTTGCTTAACGAGCAAGCCATTTTGATCCTTATATACTGCATATGCTGTGCTGTCATGCAACAGTAGGAAAAGTTTTTTTGGGTTGGTAAATGACAGAAGAATAGCTTGAATAGCATAAGTTCTTACTATCTTTCCCATTAATTTCAGTAGAATGTAATACTAAAACAAATTGTGTATTATTGTGTATGTAATTCTGATCTCTGTTAGGCTGGTTTGATGTCTTTTGCATGTTCAAATGTTCCCGCATTTCCTGGACTTTATTCACCCTGCTGTCTGCCCGTATTTATTTTTCACAGTTCATCAATCTCTGGCTTAGATGAAGGTTAATTCCTTCAAATGGAATGTCATTACAGATTAACTCTATCATTGAGAATCAAATACAAATGTTCCACACCTGCAAAGCAGTTGAGACAAACCTGGTTGACAAAATAGAACTAAATTATAACATTTGCTGAATCTAAATCTTTCAAGTAAATCTGAAATCTTATATTGCAAGCCATATTACATGACATTATATCATGGCTGGGGATCCATTTAAGCAGACACCACTTTGAAAAATGTATGTACCTATATCAGTCTGATAAGGTACTGAGCAGAGGGAAAATATGACAGGAAAAGGTGTAAAGGTTCTCTTAAACGAGAGCGAATTGAGTTTGAAATGAATAGCTTTTGGGCTGAATCTCTGGCAGTTGGTCAAAGTTCTGGCCTTTGTGATTCTGGCTCAGCTTCAGTTTTCACCACTATAATTAGCCAGGAGGGGAGACTAAGATTTTTGTGTGTGAGAGTAAATTATTGTGTTATTTTGGAGCTTTTCTGCACATATCTTACATGTGAGACATGACCCTTTTTTTCTCAAATGTTTTGTTTTCCACAGGCATAATACACAGATTGCTCTCAACTGTACTTCAGCAACTGGGGATAGGAATGGTGAAAAAAGCACAACCACTGTGTGTAAATGTGCCGAACATGGGTCTCACCTGACAGGTCCACACTGCAGTGATCAGAAACCCATTGTCCTGAAAGACATTGAAGATCTCTAGGATCCCGCGGGAATAGCCGAACACAGAGATACCGGCATCAGACACAGCTAGGTTGAAGGTGAGGTAGTCTGTAGGCAGGAGAGAAGCCCTCTGCTTGTACAATATGAATATCACCATGCTGTTTCCAAACCAGGAGAGCCAACCTGCATCAGCATGCACAGGCACACACACACACACACACACACACACACACACACACACACACACACACACACACACACACAAGCACACACATATGCACACACACACACACACACACACACACACACACACACACACACACACACACACACACACACACAGTCACACACAAACACAGAGACAAAGTCTATTAAGAATGTGTACCACTCAACTGATTTAAATAATTGCAGTTTAACTGCTGGATCCGATCTCCCCTCTTCTCTCTTACTTTGTTCTGTGAGCACTGTGGGCCAAGAGCCAGCTGGTCCCAGGCTTACTTTGTTCTGTGAGCACTGTGGGCCAAGAGCCAGCTGGTCCCAGGCTTACTTTGTTCTGTGAGCACTGTGGGCCAAGAGCCAGCTGGTCCCAGGTATGCCAGCCATGAGCATAGCCCTGCCTAGGAGCTTTAGGAGCTCTGAGTTTTAAAAATACTGCTATAGAGCAAAGCATGACATACAAATGAGTGGCCACTGAGAACGCCCTGGCACAGCTGGCAGTGAAGTCATGAGACTTAAACGAGTGTCCTTTGAGCCAGTGAGATATCACAGTTTGGGTAGGGGAACCAATTCAAAGGCTTTGTGCAGTGTACAGATTCTGTAGTCTGCTATAAAGTGTGTTTAAAAATCAGTGATGTGAGTGAAAACGTATTAGTTCAGTTTCAAAACGAACCATTTTTACAAACACCAAGGAATGCTTGGAAAAATCTGTGTCACGTCCCATGCCTCCACGTCTTAGTCTATTTCTGTTTTTTCTGTTTATATGTATTCTCTGTATTGGTACTCAGTTCCATGTTTTCCCTTTCTCCCCATTTCGTGTCTCTGCTTCCCCGCACCTGAATTGTGTTTCCTCATGTGTTTTGTCTCACCTGTTCCTCGTTGTCTCGTCATTAATCTGGCATATAGTCTCCCCTGTTTCTTTGTTCTGTGCCAGATCGTCTTGTGCCCTGCCTCCGTGCTTGTGTATAGTTCCTTCCACCGTTTATCCCTGCCTGCTCCCTGCCTGCTCCCTGCCTGCTCCCTGCCTGCTCCCTGCCTGCTCCCTGCCTGCTCCCTGCCTGCTCCCTGCCTGCTCCTCGTTCCTGTTTCTCATTCCTGTTTCTCATTCCTGTTTCCAGTCCTGTGTTATCCGTCCAGTTCCTGTTCTCCTGCCTGTCCTGCCTGTTCCTGTCCAGCCCTGCTCCAGTCCTCCTGCCCGCCTGCCCTTCCCTGTCCTAGCCCTGCTCCTGCCCTTCGCTCTCCTGATCCCCTGCTCTGACGGATTCCCCGGTTCTGACCCCTGCCTGTTCCTGGACTTCGCTTTTGCTTATTCTGCATTGCCCTGTTTGCTGGACACTGCCCCCTGCCTGGAACTGATCATGTATCTGCCCTGCCTGTATTGCTGTTTTGCTGGACATTTACCTTTTTTTTGTCAACATTAGCTTAATCTCACACTGAAAAAATGAGAAAAATCCAACCTTTAATTGAAGTAAATTTATTATGAGAAAAAAAATCGCTCATCAAGAAATAATTATTTTTTAACAAAACCACGTGTGCCACAATTATTGGCACCCCTGCATTTATATATAAAATTAAATATTTTTAATATTTGGTCGCATATCCGCTAGGTAATATTAGACTAAAGTAAGCCTCAAACCATCACTCTGCTGCCAGATATGCAGTAGATATGGATGGATCACTTTAAGGGTTGTTTCTCCTGACAAATTGTCCTATTGAACTCTATGGAAAAATAAGTTGGGAGAAGAAACCCTTCAAGTTATCCATCCATATCTACTGCATATCTGGCAGAAGAGTGATGGTTTAAGGCTTGTTTGATACGTCAGACCCTTGATGACTTAGAGCCATTTAGCCAACCATGTGTTCCATACTGTTCCAGTGTAATTTACAGTTAAATCTAGTCCCACCCCCCAATTCCCATAGAGATCCATTCAAATGCAGAGAGGTTATAGTATCGCATGTAAGAGTACCAGAAAATAAGATATCAAGAGTCTTTTGATGTTGTTTGGTCACAAACATCAGGAAGTCATGGCATGCAAAGTATATGCAACCAAATATTAAAAGTTATTACTTTATTTTATATATAAATGCAGGGGTGCCAATAATTGTTTCTTGATGAGGGATTTTTTTTCTAATAATAAATTTATTTCAATTAAAGGTTGGATTTTTCTCATTTTTCCAATGTGAGATTAAGCTAATTCACGAAACAGTGAATTTTTTATAACCCTTTTTACTCATCTTTACCAGGGGTGCCAATAATAGTGGAGGGCACTGTATATTGGTTCCCAGTTCACATGGAGAAATTCGGCCCCAGTGCTTCATCAGCCAACGGTCCCAAAACACGTGGTTCTGGTGTCTGTTGCCATGGTATTAAAAGCTGCTGTCTTTAGGCTACATCACTGTTCAATGGAAGTTTTATAGCCAAAACAAGTATTTCGATTATTATACGTTTCATGGAAAATAACCTCCCTATTGCAAATTGTTTATGACCAGTCTTATTTTCACTCCTGAATTGGAAATATTATTCGTCACAAAAGACCACCGCTGACGCAGACCATAATGTAAGCATTTATTAATGGTGTTCTGCCTTTTACGATGAATATTTCATTTTTGAATCATTCGCGGATTTTTTCGAAACATGTCCCCCTATTCAAGCACTAGATTGAGCTCTTTCTGTCTAACTTTACCATTTGGGACCATGAAAGACTGAAAGCGGGTAAAGATATGAAAACCTTGTAAATCTTTACTGAGAAATCCTTCCCTTTTGTTAACGGTAGCAAAACGGATGAATACCATTTTCCCTTGTACGCTAAAACTGCACCATTGTCGTAAATGTTTCAAACTATATCAAAGGTAGCTACGGATGGTGTCAAATTATGTTCAGTGCGGTAGTCTAATATAAGGTAGATGAAAAGAATATATGGAAGTATCCTGGATCACTCCAATTTAAACCATTTATTTTACTCTCCAAGTGAGATAATTGTTATCATAGTGCACGGCTAAAAAATAAAAACCCGAACAAAACTGTAAGCACATTAAAATGGTAACAACAAAAAAAACTTATCTTTATTATTAGGCTATAGGTATTCACTGACCAGGAATTATCGCACGCCAAAAATAAGTAACCCCAGCATAAACCCACCTAGAATCAACAGGTATGCTCCAATGATGGTCTCTCCTTGTTCCGACAAAGGAGGTTCTTTATCCATAAGACTAAAATTATTATTCCTCCAAGTAATATTGACCACTTGTAGAGGTGCCTTTACCGACATGACAATGTTTTACTAGCTGCCACGGCATTAATCGCTGTTGTTCTCTGGTTAAGTTCACAGAAAACACAGATGCGATTCACGTGCACGAGAAACTCCCGGCAGTTCTAACGACTAAAGCTTGTCTAAATACCGAACGTCGCGCTTGCGATGGGTAACGATGACGTGTCTAACTGTAATCCTATTTGTCTGCAAGATAAGGCAGATTGAGACAGTGAGATTTATTAAGACTCAATGCAAAGTGTGCAGGTAGCCTACCCAAGCGAGAAGTGGTCTTCAATGGGTCGACATACCAACCCGGAATTTAGGAGACCGTCATTTGCTTATCCAGTTGACACGAAAATTGTGTTTTCGTTGTCAAAAATCTCTAAATAATGCCTTTGTTTTACATTTCTAAGGAAAACTGGTTATGTCCGTACGAGAACAATAACAGCGAAACGACGGAGCCTGTTGCCGTACAGTTTTGGCTAAGTTATTGGTCCCGTTTATATAGGCTAGCCTTCTACTTAAACTTTATGTAGGCTATGTGAGCTTTCCGAAAATATAGTTTTGGTCCGAGCCGAGGTCATATAGGCTAAGCATGCAACTATTGCCCAGCGCACTTGGACTGTCCAAGGTGCTGAAATACCAGGCACACAGGACAATGTAGGCTATTCCACGGTCACGGAGATGATACAATCTTTGTAAAATTGCTTCAAACCTTCAGAAATTTTGGAGCCACATTTTCTTCAAGTGAATTAATTTATATAGGCTAGCAAAGAACGACATGACCAGCATTAGCACAAAGTGGCCAGCAGATGATCATGTGTCTGGTGTAGGCTATACTGATAGCCTACCTTAATTACAATATTGTGTTTGTAAAGTAGTTGTTTGTTGTGTAAAATAATGCGAATAGTTTATGTATTATTATTATTATTACTATTATTATTGTTGTTGTTATTATTATTATTATGGCAAAGAATGGAAAAAGTTCGAAGTGGAAATCTAAAACGGACGTAAGTCACGCAACGAAAGTTGGACAACAGGCTAAATTGCCTGTCTTCAATTAAATATTTGTAAAAGTGATAATGGTGACCAGGGGTCACACAGACTGCATTATCTCTAATTACTTCTTGATTAGCCATTAATTAATTAATGGCTCATTTCCTCGGAGTCTATTAGTAGGCCTATATTATCCCATTCATCTTAAAGGCCTGACTCCTGCATTTATACATAAGTTGCTAAGCATCCTTTTGCTAACTTTTTCTCAGGTGCATGTCTTTATAATTCATTCCATAGTCAAGGTGTCAACTTGGAAACAACCCCGCCAGGAACACTATGCGTGATTGAGAGAGCTAATGTAATCCTCCTGTTCAAGTCCTCCAAATAAAGATCTTCGATTATTTGGAGCCCAATTATAAACGGTCTCTGACAATATTAAAACACAATATTAAAGGCTTTACCGGTACCCACTTTATTTGCCGTCATTTCTGTTCAAGCGCACTAATTTAAATGCCATGTTTGGCAATGGATGAGTGCCGAAAAAATGTGGCCTGTAACTAGATATCAGTTTTCAGAAATACCATGTGAAATGGCCGCAAATGTTGGTCGAATCTCATAGTAAATCCAGTAATAATTCGCATGGATAGCCTGGACATTATAGAGACTGCATTCGGCCCTGAGCTCTATATAGGCAATAGGCTAGGCTAGTGCGCCGTATTGTTCATAAAACCATGAGAGAAATATTTAGTATTTTGTGAACCCCCGTGCTCTCATGTGTTTTGCTGGAGAAGGGCCGGTTCTATACATAGGCGACAACGGCGCCATTCGTCTGGGGGTGCGCATTGCGTCGATAGTCGTCGGCCACCCCCGCCCGCAATGCGTATTTCGACCTGTCATTTAAAACATACATGTAGGAATAATTTTTTGGTTTAAATGCTAAAAAAGGGGTATTTCGTTTACATTTTGGGAAAATCCATTGTAAAACATTTTACCTTATTTTCATTTTCATAGGTATCATTTTACCTTATGTTTATCACACGCAGCATTTAATTTGCTATCTCATAACAAAAAATACAACAGTCAAAGATATATTTTGTTCTAAGTTTAAAGGCATAGGTCTAGATATCACGCTATAAATGTGTACATTTAATCAGTTACCTTTAACCCTACACTTCTCAGTAGCATTTATGTTTTTAATTGTGTTTGTTTAGGTCAATTGTCACTTTTTTTGTTGATTTTATCAGTATGAAGAATCTTGCATCACACTTAAATGTTGACAGACTGAATCCAGTGGCATTTAAGCCTTTTGTTTTTTTAGTTGGCAGAGTTCCACGGCTTTTGCTTATTTATCTAGTGGCAAATGTAGATCGAGATCGTCTCCACAGCCCTTGCTCAACAACCCCCCCCGCCCCCCACACCCCACCTCACGCATCCCAAACTGAGCTGCTCTGTGGAGGACACCTCCTGACGGAGTAACCCGAATCCCTTCAGATGGGACGGGGCTCACAGTGTGCACCTTGTTCAGAGCCTCACAGGATGTGGGCGGGACCCCTGCCAGCAGCCCTGCCTTGGCTTCCTGACTCCACACCAAGACGCTATTGAGCCGTTGATGCGGTGTGAGAGCCCGCACTGTGGGCTGAACCCCTGACCCGCTCCTCCACCATCCAGCCCAAAACACTGCACCCACTCATCCCTGTGCCAGACCGGCCCTTATTCCAGTGCAAACATCAAACTTCACCCCCCCCCCCCCCCCAAATCCTAAACCACTGCCCCTGTCTCAGCCCCATGCATGGAAAGTAGAGGTGTTCTTGAGGTTTGGTGGTTCTTTTCTCAGGAAGAAACAGGACCGGGGGCAGAGGAAATGGTGTAGGGGTAGAAGGACATATCACACGCCCAATAAGGATGTGGCCCAAGAGGTCAGGGTAGAAGGTCTAGAACAGTGGTGTCCAATCTTATCCGAAAAGGGCCTGTACTATACAAATATATAGTGTAAACATGCAGGTGTAAATATGCAGTGTGGTCATTCAAATCAAGAAAATTGCCTGCTCAAGGACTGCAGTGCCCCACCTGCGAGTTTGACCTGCAACCTGGTTCTCTAACCCTTTCGCTGCACTGTCAAATCATGTGCATTTCTGGGAGTAAATAATGGCAAAAAAATCCAATGTACCCTGGCTGATTTATACCCACTATATTGTAGCACTGGTGGAATTAAACCAATTGTACCCCACTGCTGCTGACCTAGGGCGGCACGGTGGTGCAGTGGTTTGCACTGTCACCTCACAGCAAGAAGGTACCGAGTTCAAATCCCGACCGAGGGCCTTTCTGTGTGGAGTTTGCATCTTCTCCCTGTGTCTCCGTGTGGGTTTCCTCCGGGTACTCCGGTTTCTTCCCACAGTCCAAAGATATGCAGGTTAGGCTAATTGGAGACTCTAAATTGCCCATAGGCATGAGTGTGTGAGTGAATGGTGTGTGTGCCCTGTGATGTATTGGCAGCCTGTCCAGGGTGTATTCCTGCCTTTCGCCCAATGCATGCTGGGATAGGCTCCAGCACCCCCGCGACCCTGAACAGGAATAAGCGGGTTAGATAATGAATGGATGGATGCTGCTCACCTAGTCATAACATTAAAATGACATTTCCATGGCTTTAAACTGTGCGTAGATGTCTAGGGTATAGGGTCTAGCCTCAACCTGTATAGAGAACATTTAATGAGAGCCACTTTACAGAATGCACACACTCACACACACATACAAATGCAGATACATGCACACACACATATTCAGCATAAAAAAGATGGTACAAATGTATTTCAGTAGGATGTACTGCAGACAAGCAAAAAAAAAAAAAAAAGCTGGAGCATGGTTTTTTTTATAGAATGCATCAATTAGCAGTGCCCCAATAGCAGTGGTGCACATTATGGCATATATTTATGTTCAGATTTCCAATTGAAATATATGATGTTGAAATATACAGTATGCGATATCCTGAACCTAAGACACTGGCAGGAGTTAAAACCAAGAAAGTCTTATGAAGGAGGCCCTGCTGGATTCCAGCACAGCTCTGCGTGGCACAGCTCCATAAGTGGCACAGCTCCATAAGTGGCACAGCTCCATAAGTGGCACAGCTCCATAAGTGGCACAGCTCCATAAGTGGCACAGCTCCATAAGTGGCACAGCTCCATAAGTGGCACAGCTCTGCGTGGCACAGCTCCATAAGTGGCACAGCTCTGCGTGGCACAGCTCCATAAGTGGCGACGCAGCATGACCCATCATGAATGCTAGAGAAGGAATGCTAGTAGAAACAGCTCCATAAAAAAACCATCTGCTTGCTGCATCTATCGGCGGGGATCATGAAACATTAACAGGCAGAAGATGCCAAAGAGCTGAGCTTGATCTCAAAGAATAATTACAGTATTGGGTCTAAGGAAGGTGACTGCAATTTTAATTAGCAGTGAATGTAGAGTTTGGGGTCATTTTCATAAGGCAGATGTCTATGTACCTCCGTTTCATATTTTAGGAAAAGATATTACATGAATTCCAGTTCCAGGTCATGGAGGGAATTCAATTAAATGTAACATCAAAAAAAGAAAACTTAGTCCCTTACATCTGCACCCCCTACAACCAGCTGTGATGAATTGCACTGAGAGGAAATATTTGAAATTGACGATCTTGCACAACAGTCATTTCCTTTGAAAACCACTTCCTGTAATACCCACAGTATTCTTTGAAAACCTTCTCCTGACAAAGGCAAACAAACCGTTTTTCAAGTTCAAGAGAAGGTCATGTGTCTTATGTCTGGTTGACTGATATTTGACTAAATAAGCGAAGGCTGCTGGATGACTGTATTTTTCTACAACAATATGTAAAGGTAGGGTGGTATCTTAGAAAAAATAAATGAACACCACACAATTAGCTCCGTGTAATTATTTGTTTATTTATCTTACCAACGTTTCGACTTGACAGTAAAGGAGTCTGTCTCAGGAGTATTATAAGCACCTGCAGAGTGAACTGAAGGCTGCTGGGTAGCTCATTCAGGTAAGGCACCACGCTGTGGTGCGTGGATGAGCCTCACAGCCTCGGACCCAATCCAGACCGTGCCAGTGCCGACTGTGGCCGGTAGCTCCACAGGGCGATACACACTCACACTGCGTCGCCTAGGGTATGGGAGGGTTCAGTCGGACAGGGATCTGCGTTTCATCACTCTCGGGTGGCTGATCAGGGCGCTTGTAAGACTGCATGTGAAAGCCGCATTTGAAAGGTCTTCCTCCGACGCCACTCTGGGAGCCCTTAGCTGTGGGAGAGCAGCTATTTCATAGGAGAATCGTGAATATCGTAGCTCTGCTGAATTGGCATGTGGTTTGCGCAGGGTGGTTTGCAGACAGTTTACAGACATTTCCGGATTGCGGTGGGAATTGGATATATACAGCCCCGGGTTGGGCAGTAAATTTTTTTAAAAAGGTGAAAAGTGATGTGATGCAGAAAGTATATATCATGTAGAGAAAGTGTCTGCATTTAAGGTATTTAGTAACAAGTAATACAAAAAAGACAATGATGTTCTGTACAGGAAAGGTTTGCTATATAACTACCCCAAATATCATAAAATACTGTATAAAGTTAGCATCTTTGTATTATGGAATTTAAAAAGTTGACCAAAATGTAAACTGAAAGGAAATGAAGGAGACCTGCACACCACTTTAAAAGGTGGACCTGATTAGATCTGAGAAGAAATTAATTTGCTTTGTTGAAAAATTATTTAAATGTTAATTTATTTGAATTGTAGGTAGTTTTGTGCCCAAATGAAGTGATAACCGTTAACCGAATATTTCAATATGAGCCTTCTTGGCCAGTCATTATATTTGGTCATACCAAAGAACAAATTCTACTCTGAGGAAAATTATGAATCCTGAAATACTCAAGAGAATGTTCCTACAGTATGTATGTGTTTCTACATGCACATAAATGATAAATGAGGACCAGTAATAAGCTCTTACAAAGTAATCCTTATCGGTGCTAAGACACTGTGCAACTTCCAGCAATACATCCTTATTTATTGGTTACCTGGAGTACATTTTTTGCAGTACTGTACTCTCCATAGATAGGTGAAACACACTGCATGGCTCAAATTATGAAGATTATGATCTCAGGAGGCTTGCATCAGGAAATGGCTGCTGGGCATATGGTGCTAATTAGTATTTCTGTTCACCTGAACATTATGCAGATGTCATATGGTATCATATCTTTATTTTTGTTTGCTAATATATTTGACAGGGCATTTATATAACGCCATTCAAGTGTAATATAATGCTGTGTGAATGTGGGCCAGAGTAGAAATGATTACCCACAAGGCTCTGTATTTTGCCATTTTCCTCACTTTCATATTCCTGTCATAAGCCCCGAGAATGGAAATGATTGTGATTTGTCATGCCCAAGATTTGGGACTTTAGAGCTCTTGGTCTTTGAGACAAACATCCTCAGAAAGGTGACTTTAAATGAGCTCAATATATAAAGAGGAAAGGCAGGCAATGGGACACTTATGGTCTTCACAGACTCATCTTTTTAAAAAGAAAATCTATGGTCAGCCCCAGAAAAGATTTTCACTTAGGAATCAGAAACAGTAGAACAGATAAACATGCAATGCCCTGCCTTATATTGCCAGAAACAAGCTCATTTATTTTATCTTGATGAGTACAGAGTGCATTGGTCAGTGCTGACTGATCAGCCCTCTCTGGTGACCCCTGATTTAACCTCTCTGTTTTCGCATTGGCTGTGATCCTGACTTCCTCTGACATTGCACAAAAGCCCCAGGACTAATCGCAAGAGGTGAAAGTTCTTTCCACTCACTTTCATCTAGTACTGGCTGACAAAAAAAAAACATTACTTGACCAAAAAATAGTCAAACTACACCAAAATAATAACACGTGCTAATAGCTCTAATCTTGAGTTGAAGTGCTGCCCTTGTGCTGTAGAGCAGTCTTTATGTCTCATTCTCACAAACTCTCACTCTGTTACTGTGGGCACCTCTAATGTCAGTACTGATTTACTGTTCCATTCACCGCCTTTAACAGCTTCTTCCATACACTCTCTATTCCATTCTGTTCCCTTTAGAGGCATATGGCAGCCACACTGTGCCTATACAGTCAGATAGCTCTTTAATGTGAGTCAGGCCAGCATTTAGTGCCACTTTCTCCTCGTGGGTTGCCCTGCTAACGGCAAGCAAAGCGTAGTGCATCCCCAGCACTAGGAGACATACAGGGGCATGCACATTGAGAGGCATGTCATGACTTGGGTTAACAATCACCCGAGTTTACTTTGGCAACAGATGTGGCGTGCCTTTCAGGACAAAGCAGTCATTATGGTGCCATTGATGGCCTTTAGAGCCACAACTAAGGTGAGAGATCTAAAGCAGATTAGTGCACTTTGTCTGGCAGATTTCATAAAGGTTGGCTATTATTATTATTATTATTATTATTATTATTATTATTATTATTGTTATTATTATTATTATTATTATTATTATTACCCAAGAAAGAAGCTCTTTACGAGTGATACTTTAGCTCTCAGATGTGAGTCCAGTAAAAACAATGCAACACTACATGGGAGACGCAGGTCTCCAGGTCAGGAGAATAAGCACAGTTTCTTTAAAGGAAAACAGAATAGAGAATGTGGGAAACATGCTCACTTCCCCACATGCAGAGGCACTTGGCAGGGGAATACAAGCCTTCTCTGTGCCTCTGCTCTGCTGCAAACGCACATGAGTGCACTAAAAAATGGTTCACTTGTAGGGCCGCTTTAACCAATATGTACATGGAAATGACAAATGACTTAATCCCGGCAGTACGATCCCCTCACTTCTTCATATTCACTAGATGTGATCCCCTCACTTATTCATATTCACTAGATATGATCCCCTCACTTATTCATATTCACTAGATATGATCCTCACTTATTCATATTCACTAGATATGATCCCCTCACTTATTCACATTCACTAGATATGATCCTCTCACTTATTCACACTTACTAGATATGATCCACTCACTTATTCATATTCACTAGATATGATCCACTCACTTATTCACATTCACTAGATATGATCCCCTCACTTATTCACACTTACTAGATATGATCCCCTCACTTATTCACACTTACTAGATATGATCCACTCACTTATTCACATTCACTAGATATGATCCTCACTTATTCATATTCACTAGATATGATCCTCACTTATTCATATTCACTAGATATGATCCTCACTTATTCATATTCACTAGATATGATCCCCTCACTTATTCACATTCACTAGATATGATCCCCTCACTTATTCACACTTACTAGATATGATCCACTCACTTATTCATATTCACTAGATATGATCCACTCACTTATTCACATTCACTAGATATGATCCCCTCACTTATTCACACTTACTAGATATGATCCACTCACTTATTCACATTCACTAGATATGATCCTCTCACTTATTCACACTCACTAGATATGATCCCCTCACTTATTCATATTCACTAGATATGATCCTCTCACGTATTCAGATTCACTAGATATGATCCTCTCACTTATTCATATTCACTAGATATGATCCTCTCACTTATTCACATTCACTAGATATGATCCCCTCACTTCTTCACACTTACTAGATATGATCCTCTCACTTATTCAGATTCACTAGATATGATCCCCTCACTTATTCACACTTACGATCTTCTCACCCATAAACACTCAGTAAACTAGATATGATCTTCTCACCCATTCACACTCAGTAAACTAGATATGATCTTCTCACCCATTCACACTCAGTAAACTAGATATGATCTTCTCACCCATTCACACTCAGTAAACTAGATATGATCTTCTCACCCATTCACACTCAGTAAACTAGATATGATCTTCTCACCCATTCACACTCAGTAAACTAGATATGATCTTCTCACCCATAAACACTCAGTAAACTAGATATGATCTTCTCACCCATTCACACTCAGAAAACTAGATATGATCTTCTCACCCATTCACACTCAGTAAACTAGATATGATCTTCTCACCCATTCACACTCAGTAAACTAGATATGATCTTCTCACCCATTCACACTCAGTAAACTAGATATGATCTTCTCACCCATTCACACTCAGTAAACTAGATATGATCTTCTCACCCATTCACACTCAGTAAACTAGATATGATCTTCTCACCCATAAACACTCAGTAAACTAGATATGATCTTCTCACCCATTCACACTCAGAAAACTAGATATGATCTTCTCACCCATTCACACTCAGTAAACTAAATATGATCTTCTCACCTATTCACACTCAGTAAACTAGATATGATCTTCTCACCCATTCACACTCAGTAAACTAGATATGATCTTCTCACCCATTCACACTCAGTAAACTAGATATGATCTTCTCACCCATTCACACTCAGTAAACTAGATATGATCTTCTCACCTATTCACACTCAGTAAACTAGATATGATCTTCTCACCCATTCACACTCAGTAAACTAGATATGATCTTCTCACCCATTCACACTCAGTAAACTAGATATGATCTTCTCACCCATTCACACTCAGTAAACTAGATATGATCTTCTCACCCATTCACACTCAGTAAACTAGATATGATCTTCTCACCCATTCACACTCAGTAAACTAGATATGATCTTCTCACCCATTCACACTCAGTAAACTAGATAGGATCTTCTCACCTATTCACACTCAGTAAACTAGATATGATCTTCTCACCCATTCACACTCAGTAAACTAGATATGATCTTCTCACCCATTCACACTCAGTAAACTAGATATGATCTTCTCACCCATTCACACTCAGTAAACTAGATATGATCTTCTCACCCATTCACACTCAATAAACTAGATATGATCTTCTCACCCATTCACACTCAGTAAACTAGATATGATCTTCTCATCCATTCACACTCAGTAAACTAGATATGATCTTCTCACCCATTCACACTCAGTAAACTAGATATGATCTTCTCACCTATTCACCATGAAGAGCATGTGACGTGTGCATTCGGAAGCATACCTTATTGGATAAAGGAATATAACTTGTTTTATGTGTTAAAGTGGTTCCTTTTACTTCTAACACCTGTGTGTGTCCTTTTGCTTGCCAGGGAAAATAATTCAACATGAATTATGTCTGACAGAACACATGCCGTGAGAATTAACACATGTTCTAAAATTTCGACCCATGTAAAGTGGAGAGAAATTGCATTGTGAACATTCTCATAGGTGGTGCACACAGATACCTGTCAGTCATGCTGGATAAATAATAATCTTCATGAATGCTGGACAAAGGCTGAGACTGTCAATGAAAGCACACTTCCGTGTGTGTGGTGTATGAGCTTCCGGTGTGCGTAACTCATTGGCTGCTCCCTGGAAATTATGCGTTCAGGGATTCCAGGGTGGGTGTGGCTCCTGCTGAGCAGAAAGTCTCACCCTTTGTTCTGAGGCTGTGGTTCATCAGGCCGACTTGTGGAAACATGACGGACTATTTGCCTGTTAACTAGAACAATTTCAGTATCCTTAAGGGCAGATATATTAAAACTACCTGCACAGTTCCGATGGGTCCTCCTTTTGACTCTGAATGTAACAAAACAATCACTCCTAAACAAGAAAAGGTTACATTTTTAAGTTTTTGGTTGATTCTTTTTACCTTTGATTCTTGGACAGACTCTGTGCATGAACTCAACGTCATATAATCCTATATGTGGTATCACTGGCATGAGCAAAATAAAATGCTTGTCAAATCCAGTTACAAGCATGAGAGTATTTAAACCCTTTGTGCAGAGGCTTAATTTTACCCATTTCTGTCTGTTTTGTACCGTTCTGTTTAAAGTTCTATAGCTCCAGATATCAATGAACACAAACACCAATAATGACTTAAATTAAAGAAGACCCTGGTGCCATTCATATGCCTTAAGTTAAATGTAGATGTAAATTATGGGCAGTGAATGCACAACCCCCCGTGAAAAACAAAGTTCCACCACTCTGGTTTACAGTGAACACCTGAGAGTCAAATAAGGTTACACTTTACATTTTCTGGTTTGCAAACCTCCTTTCTGCATGTGTACAAAATATGAAAGTGATATGTATTACTGCTCAAATCCTATGAGGCCATTTGAAACCAAAAATGTACCCAAAATTGATAAATGTGCATCACAGTAATTCAGGAGATAATCAAAATTTTTCAACAGATAAACTTTTTTGACTCATTGGAACTATATTTGCATCTATATCATTAGACAATTTCCAACTTTTGCAAAAAATTAGGGGAACGGTTATAGATGTCCAAAAACCTACCGAAACCTTTCCCAACCCATGAAAACCCATGGAAACATATGCAAAGTATCAAAGCTATCCACATTATCCAAAGCTATCCAAACATGAACACAGCTTTAGTGTACATTTGAAGCACATTATTATGTCCTATGAGGAGGCAATTAATGAGGGGAATGACCCTTAGATAATCAATTTCTTTGCCTCAGTTTAGTTCCAGTGTCAAAAATGTCCAACACAGCCCCGTTCTCGTCATAAACGGTAATTTATTACCAACCAGTCAGACTAACAATGCATGAGAACATGCACACAATTTACAGCGTCATATGAATTACTACAACTATTAATATTACAACTATTATAATTATCTCCTATATAAGCATATGCCAGCCCATGGATTACTGTACGGGACAACTAGCTGCCGTGTCATCCATTTATGTCCCTCTATTAGCTATGCTGTTTCACCCAACGTAATGAATTGCTAGGCCACGTATGAAAGCTTATACTATAGTGTAGTATAAATTCCCAGAAAAGTTACAGTCTAGCTGTAATAGATTGACAGCTCACCACCATTGTCATTACTTATGGTATACAAATCCAAGTCGCCTCAGGCAGAGACTTTTCACAGACTCCCCATACTTCATCATTGAGCCTTATGCAGGCTTAGCTTATTGTCAATACCTAATAGGTTGCTAGATAACTAGGTATAAACTAAATTAAACCAGAATAAGAGAGACTACAGGTCCTTTAATTCTGAATTCAGCACCACTAATGTAAAACTTTGTGGCATCATAAAAGATAATAACACAATCTAGCTAGCCTTTCTGTGGCTAGCTAGCTATACTATTATGAATACAACACCATAAAACAAACACGCCGATGCACACCTTGTACACAATCCATGCTGTTTGCTTCAGATGAAGTCATGGATGTAAATCTTCTCATCTGAATCCAGAGGATGACTAAAGCATCCAGCAGTTTCAAGCACTGGAAATCTTTTTGTCACTTTGCAATTGTACAAATAAAATGATTTCTCACCAGAGTTCACTAGTGATGCACATGGGCTCTCTTGCATATGGGCTCTCTTGCGCAAAACCACGGAGACGCAGACGCTTAACGGCACGTGTTGTTTTGAATTACACTCGTGACACGCACAGCCCTGACAATCGCTCCCAACTGTCTAATGACTAATGATTATACCTCTTTGGAAAGCTTAGAATGTGTTCATTTCAGATTATTTAGGCTGTCAATTAATTACAATTAGTCCCAAGACATTAGTACTCCCAATTTTGTGTAATGTTCTACAGACACAGTTTTTAGATTTCGCCCATGTTGAAACTTACATATATACAGACGTGCTCAAATTTGTTGGTACCCCTGGAAAAGATGGGTGAAAAGGCTTATGAAAAATTCACCGTTTGGTGAATTAGCTTAATCTCACACTGAAAAAATTAGAAAAATCCAACCTTTAATTGACATTCATTTATTATGAGAAAAAAAAATCCCTCATCAAGAAATAATTATTTTTAACAAAACCACGTTGGCCACACTTATTGGTACCCCGGCATTTATATATTGAATAAAGTAACAGTTTTTTATATTTGGTCGCATATCTTTGCCTGCCATGACTTCCTGCTGTCTGTGACCCAACAACATCAAAATATTATTTTCTGGTACTCTTACAAGCGATACTAAATGTCTCTGCATTTGAATGGATCTCTATGGGAATTGGGGTGTGGGACTAGATTTAGCTGTACATTACACTGGAACAGTATGGAACACATGGTTGGCTAAATGGCTTTAAGTCGTCAAGGGTCTGACGTATCAAACAAGCCTTAAATCATCACTTTGCTGCCAGAAATACAGTAGATATGGATGGATAACTTGAATGGTTTCTTCTCCTGACTTATTTTTCCATAGAATTCAATAGGAAAATTTGTCAGGAGAAATAACCCTTAAAGTGATCCATCCATATGTACTGTATATCTGGCAGCAGAGTGATGGTTTGAGGCTTGTTTGATACCTCAGACCCTTGCTGACTTAGAGCCATTTTACCAACCATGTATTCCATACTGTTCCAGCATAATTTACAGCTAAATCTAGTCCCACCCCCGAATTCCCATAGAGATCCATTCAAATGCAGAGACGTTATAGTATCATTTGTAAGAGTACCATAAAATAAGATATCAAGAGTCTTTTGATGTTGTTGGGTCACAGACATCAGGAAGTCATGGCAGGCAAAGATATGCGACCAAATATAAGAAACTATTACTTTATTCAATATATAAATGCAGGGGTACCATTAATTGTGGCCAACGTGGTTTCGTTAAAAATAATTATTTCTTGATGAGGGATTTTTTTTTTCTCATAATAAATGAATGTCAATTAAAGGTAATTTTTTCAGTGTGAGATTAAGCTAATTCACCAAACGGTGAATTTTTTATAACCCTTTTTACCCATCTTTACCAGGGGTACCAACAAATTTGAGCACGTCTGTATGTAAGTATACTGTATGTAAGCATCGACACATATAGCCACATATAGGCAGAAATCTTAGAAAGGACGTATCTGGCTTTGATAATGCAGGTTAGGTTATGACTTTATTTCATACTTTATGAGAGATTTCTTATTTCTTTTAAAGTATGAAAGTATTTCATACTTAATTTCATACTTCATAAGGAAATTATGCGATGATGACAGAAATTCACTCTAATAAGTGAGCAGGCAAAATAGCAGTTTAATTTACCTATATCCAGGACCTTATGTGTTTTTTTTATTGTTGCTGTGATAGTATAAATTTTTTTGGTGGTTAAAGAAGAACTGTAACCAACTCCTAAATATATTTAAATGTCCAGTATCTTCAACCCGATTCACTCTCATGTAGATCACACTGTAGAGTGTCGATATACTTTTATGAAATATGGAAGAAAGAGCCTTTTCGCCCGTTCCGGGTTGTTATTGTTTATCCTTATTTCTCTGTTTCCCTCTCCTTTATTTTCCCCCTCTCTTATTGAGAGTGTGAGGTTTCTCTCTCTTACCTATGAGTTCCTCACCCGCCGTATTTCGGGTTGTTTTTTGTTCTCCTCGTTTCCCAGTTTCCCTTTAATTATTCTCTCTGCGTGAGAGAGGGAGTCTGTTTCTGTTCTTTTTCATTCCTCCCTTCTACGGAGTTCTCTCCGTTCTAGTGGTGCTTATTTCTGAGCACTTTCCGATTTCTTACTGTCGCGTCTGGTCTTCCGAACCATCCCCTAACAAAAACTGCACTCAGTAAAACCCGGAACCCTCCAAAATCTGGAACATGGACTAAAGTAAAAAGAGCTGTTCTGGGTATTACACAGTGCAATTATCAGCTAACTCAGTAATCCTGCTTCGTAGTATAAATGTGGAATGGCGTTTATCAGTTTTTGCATATGAACTATATATATAAAGCTTCCCTCTTTGTTCAGCCTAGATGAGGATGGTAGACAACATAAAGTCATGTACTCAGGTTTTAATTGAATGTGTCCTCCCTCATACACAAGTGCCGGGAGTCGTGCAGTTTCATCTGTTACATAAAGACCATTGGCTCAACATACAGTATGTGTAAACATTTATATAGTAACGCCATTTAGAACCTGGTTTTCCACAACAAACCCATTACAGACTTAATAGGGTCACTTATGTAAGTCACTAGGTTCCATTAAATTTCTGTTGATCCCGTAGGAAGCTAAATTTGAACATGTATGGTGAAGGGATGTTTTCCCAAAAAATAAAATGATGTCCACAAGGAAACCCACAAGGACAGGTTTTTTGGGGGATTTTCCTGGCTCCACAGCTCTTCTCACTGCAGATTGTTTGCTTTTCTGGAGTAGGCATTCCTGATTGTGTCATGGTTATTAGCAGCCTCTGCTGTTTCTGCGTTCGGTTTTATTTTTGGCGTCTTTGGGACGCTCTATCGGATTTTTTCCGCCTCCGTTCCGGTGTTTGAATCCCACCCGGCAATTATCCCTTTCATCTGTTTTGGATTCCCGCCTATTATAAATATCTCAGGACTTCCGCCTTCCGGCACTTCGATATAATTTTGGACAACAAAGTCGGTAAGGTATAGGAATTCGGTCACTGCATTTCTGGTTTGTATAAATAAGAAAAGCAGCAAGTCCGGTTATTATTAGGATTAGATTGGTTTATTATTTTCTTTCCAAATTCCAATTTTTAATTCTCTCGACCTGTTGCCTTTTGTGTTCAGCTCTTTTGCATGACTTGTATGACTGACCTTTATAATGTCTAGTACATTTAAGAAAGGACAAAAAGATTTCTTCCAAAGCCACAAAATGTGAGGGTTGTCGGTTTGCTGGGTGGCACACTGTGGTGCATGGATGAGCCCCACGGTCTCTGATCCAATCAGCACCATGCCAGTACTGACTGTGGCTGGTAGCTCCATAGGGCGACGTGCATATTGAGTAGTGTTTTTCCCAACCTCACTAACTCTTTTTTTTTTGTTTTTGATTAACCATTTTTCAAGGTGGGTGTTGAATTATTCTGATAAATGGTTAGATACTTGAAGTTTTACTTTTACACGATCATTCTTAGGGATTTAAGTATAAAAATGTGATTTTTCATGCAAAAAACTACACCAATTTAAAATAAACAAAATTTTTTATTTTTTTCAAAATTGGTAAAAGGGGACTGAGTGAGTTTTGGAAAACACTTCAATTGGCGATCGCATCGCCCAGGGTATGGGAGGCTTAATTCAGTTAGGGGTCCACGATGCATTGCTCTCTATAGACCCCCGCTGATCAATTGGACACCTGTGGACTGCATGCTATATCCACATTTGAAATGTTTTCCTCCAGCGGTGAACAAGAAGCTGACAAGAAGCAGACTGGTGACACCACATGTTTCAGAGGAGAACCATGTCTTCACTCCTCCAAATTGGCAGTGGAGATCGCTCATGAACACAGCAAATTACAGTGGGAAGGGGACATACTCAGCCCCGCATTGGTCACCAAATTTCTTTATTTTTAAAAGCCACAAAACGTCTCTTCACTATAAACACTACATCATAGTGTGCTTCTGCTTCAAGTAAACAGCAAAGGCAGCGTACAGTATAAGTCGTTTATATTCTTTACTTTTGGTGTCATGTGCCTTTTCCCCTGGAACACAATTACAACAGTAGCTGCCATCTTGGAGGTGAGTTACAGTGAGCACCATTCTAAAGTACAAAACACAAAGGTCTATTCAGAAGGAAAAGTCTCTACATTCCACAACCACACGGCTATTTCACAAGGGGAATCAAACAAAACTGCCCTTTGTATCTCTTTGATACTTGGTTTTTATAAACCTGATTAATTATGTCTTCTTTTTCTTTAGACTTTATGGCTTGATTGAAAAAAGAAGCATCATTGATCTGTGCTCTGCCAGGGGAAACCTGAGGGAGAGGTGCCCAGCTTTGTGCATTGAGGTGAGGAGTTCAATCACTCATCTTTAAACACAGAAGCATAACAGTGCACATCCATTGTGTATACAAGAAACATTGTTGACTCTGTGCTGAATGAATAATTGTTAAATATTTTTAAATATCTTCATTAAGTGTCATATATTGTGCCAGTAACCAACCTTGACCTATGTCTGAATGTATTTGAATGAGATACTGTGTTATTATATGCTTTTGATAATTATTGTAGATCCCCATATGTACAAATGCATTGATTGAATAAGGCCTTTTCTATCTCTATTGTTGAACTTGTGCTATAATGATTAGAAGCACAGTTTGTTCCTAAGTTCATGACCTTCTTGATCACAAACACGTACTTTTTTTCTTTAAAAAAAAATCAGTTCAGATGTCACAAGCTCTTGATGACGTATGATAGAAATGCAGTTTTTTGTATCAGTACATATATAGTAAACAAGCTAATAATTCAGATGCAGATCAACTATGACCTTTATAGCTATCATACAGACCCGGATTGCAACATTTTGAAACAAAATCAAAAACAACAAAAAAAAAAATCATTAAATTTGATATAAATTTAAATAATTCAAACTTGTAAAACATATTTAGCACACACGGACACTATAGGAGTAAAAATAAGATGCAACAGCAAAAACATGGACTTAATTCCAGGTGGTTTGAATTACCTCCAGATAAGATTTGTGGCCTAATATATCAACTGCTAGTGGCATCTGTTTTCACCAGATCTCAAGGTGTGCGCGTAACGCCATTTGAAACATTTGTCTATATAAGAACTACAATGCAATCTTCTGTCTTGGTTCAGATGGTTGCATTTTGCATTATAGGTCAATATTGACCTGTCAGGTGGAATAATTCTGTGGAGTTTTGTTTCTGGAAATTTCTTTCTTTGAAGTTTTCATAGAGTAATCTGATGACCAGCCTCATTTAGTGAGAATGTATGACCTTTTTGTGTGGGTACATGGGACCTTTTCCACAGTTGAAATGAGGAGGCAGGCCAAAACCTTGACGCTTTGGGTTTGGTTTTAGTTTTGGGTGCTTTTCAACTATTTTTTCTATTGGGTGGACAGTGCTGCCGCTGTTCCATAGCAAAGTGTTGGTAGGTAACTGTAACCAAGATGTGGGCAGAATCATTCCGTCTATATCATATTTCTTTGTCGGTGTCATGTATTACCAGGCAAAATAAGTGTCTTCTGGTGTTAAGCCAAAACAGGAAAAACATTTGGCCAAGCAGAGACAGGTTAAACATTCGCAGAAAGGGCTAGACAGAGAACCATCTTTGACTGATATCTATAGTCAGCAAGAGCCAAACAGAACATTTTAGCAGCTATTGTAACACGCATGAAACACAGTGTATTTATTGAGTGAATGTATGGTGTTTATATGTGATTGTTTGTGCTAGACTGAGGGTTTGTGCAAGTGTGTGTATGTGTGTGTGTGTGTGTGTGTGTGTGTGCGTGTGTGAGCGTGTGTGTGTGTGTGTTGCTGTGTAGATCTCAACCGATTCTGACTGAGTCATTGACAGGTTTTGTCTGGAGGTGTCAGGCTCTCTGAGATGGAGATGTGGAGAGATCTGTATCTTGGATCTGGTCCTGGGTGAGAAGTGATTAATGAAGGTCTCCCCTGTTTGCGGTGTGCCTCGAAGCCAGAGGCTCAGTCTGGACCCCCGTCTCCCAACCCTGGGCCTTGTACCCATAACCACCACGTCTCTCTGCCACTCGCCTACTGAAGGTGTATCCCTCTCAAATGACCCCTGCAGTATACAGTCCTTGACACTGTGCACACTCATTGCAAAAATTGCACTGACAAACAAGGTCTTGCTGAGATAGGAGCGAACATGACAGACATGTGTAATCCAAGGCCTCAGACAATCCAATGGTCTGAAGTCCGCAGATATACAGCACTACACTGAAGATCGCATTCAAATCAAATACCATGCACCCCCTTCCCCATCACAGCCTGGGGGGGCCGAGTTAACCCGACAGCTCGCCCTAGGAGCCCCCCTCCCAAGATGGGGCCATGGTCACAGTTCATGTGTGATGGGACCTCTGTGATCTCCGCCCGCCTCCTCCCCGTAGGGGTGCGAACCTGGGTTATTCCAGTTGGGGATTATACCCACTGACCTCCCACCCCGCATGTGTCTGTGTGTCTGTCTGGAGCAGAAGGTTCCGGAGATTAGAGAGTAGCTGCGGGAAGCCCAATAAGAGGGAAGAACCGCTCGGTTCATGCCTGATGCCCACTTGTATTTCAGTGGCCGCTCGCCGCTCGCCTGTGGAGAGGCGCGGAGGCACACCATGAAGGCACGTCAAGCAGACAGGCACAGAAGCGCACTAGCCTGGCTCACAGCACACCTCTTAGGTTTGAACCGGCTGGACAGACCTACTTGACACTCATGATGAGCCTTGATCTGGAGTCCACGTCACCGTGAGATAACAGAGAATGAATACTGAATACAGAACAGCTCAGTCAGCGCACACACGTTATGAAACTTGTCCAGGAAGCCGGGCTGTGCCAGTGACGGCTCCACTCAGCGCCCTTGTTGCAATCTGCTTCCTCCCCTGACTGAGCACAGGATGCGCATTCCAGCTGTACCACAGCTGTATGTGGTGCGGTAGCATGCTTCATGTACCACAGTGCTGTGGTGAATTGGGTTGACTGGAGAAGCTCTCTGCACAGGAGGGGAGAGGAAGGAACGAGAGAGGCCCCCATAAATATGACAGCCATGATGGCTCTATAGCTTCCCACAGTAATGGTGTAAAAGCATGGGTGGGAATAAACTCACTCATATTAGTCAATAAAATGAAGTAAAACAAATTGTCAGCAGCCAAATTGTTAATTTTTTTTTCCAGCAGGGATTTACAGGTACTGGAAGGATTTAATGCCATAGTATATTCATACGCAGTTCAGACTGGTTAAGTGAACATTGTAGAAATTATGTTACTGGTTCCTGTTCTGTTTAGCTTGATATCTTCATTGACGCAACCTGTCCCGTCCCATTTCATTGTGAAGCAAGGGCAGGCAGGAGCAAGAATTGGATGCTATTAATGGGCACATGATTTCCCAGCATGCCATTCTGCAAGGGAATTTAATCTGTTTACACTCTGACAGGGGTTTCTCTGACAGATCCTGCCGCTTTTGATCTCCACAGATGTGGAAGGCTTGTTCTACAGACACAGCTCCTGGGTCCAGCTGCTCCATCGCCCAAAATCATGCTGAACCACAGGAAAGGGTGGAGGACTTTCCCCTGTAACCCCCACCAACTGCCACACAAGTCACAGGTGTCCCGGCTTGCTGGCTGCTGCTCTGATGGGTGGGACGGCGTGGTGGCGGGAATGCCGGTCTCCGATTGGATCTGGAGCTTTTTGGATGCCGGTGGGGAGGCGTGGCAGAATGTAAATGGCTTCAAGATGTGGGAGAACCTCAGTAACAACCATGTAGAGAGGGAGACAGAGACGAGCCTGGCTTGCTGTTCACATCTGTCATTAAAAATGGAAAGCATTTGGGAAGGAAAGCATTTGCCTTCATGGACTCTCAGTCGTGGGCTAAGTGTGAGTATGCATCAAGGACGACAGAGCTCTCGCCCGTGGCCACTCCCCCTGTTCTTCAACACACGTTGGTTTATTTATATGGCAACGTTTGACACATTGCAATGTTTTCGCTGGGGCTGATTGCACTTTACTTTAATTACAAGGTGATTTACTCAGGAGGCTGTGAAGGCTCTAATGAACACAAGCCTTTTCTTGCCATCTCTTTAATTTCTTAAACTGTATGTGCCAGCAGCCACATACAATACACATCTTGGTGTAAATTGGCCAATAAACTAAAAGTAAGGCATAATTAAATGCCTGTGGATAACGCTCTGTTCTGTGCAGAGCTATTAAAAATGCAATAGCGACATAAAGAGGCTCCTGCATTCATGATCAGATTTTATTAGCTTTTCCTGTTATTCAGCACAATTTGTCTGTCTTCTAAAATCTATGTTTAAGTTTCATTAAAGCTCCTCAAACTATTTATGCAGGATTTGTTTTTACACTGAAAGCAAGTGTTTTAGTCTTGTAATTACTAAACTAAATGTAGTCTTTTTTTCTCAGAAGTAGAAAATATTAGTTTGTTTTATGTTACTGTTTGCTTGACTAGTAAATTTTTTTACCCCATTGGTACATCTTAAAATGAGTCAAACTGTGCACCTCAGTTTTGTCTTATTTAGCAAAAAGTAATAGAAATAAGTTTTTACATCTGAATGTAATACTAAAATACTTATTGAGATTGACTTGAAAGGAAAAAGTGAACAGCAACAAGGTTTCCACAGCAGGTTTTGAAAGCCTTCTCTCCTTACAGTTGTGCTGAGCAAAAGAAGAGGTCTGTTCACGAGGTCACGTGATGAGGCTGCTTCTGCTTTTGAACTCAGCGGCGCGTGTTAGCTTGGCAAGTTTTTTGCGAGGGGCAGGTCCGTGCAACAGCGCTGGGTTGGCTGCCGTGGCCTGAATGGACCTTGATCCAAATGGGCAGTCCTTGGTTCAACTTTTGAATGGTCAAAAAAAATTGGACCCTCTTCCAAAAACAGCAGTTTACACCTTCGAAGGAGGAAGTTCAGGGACGGTGGAGCATGCCTGATGCTTCCCCAACAGACGCAGGCCTTGTGTGTGTCCCTCAGGGTGAGGCTGGTGTGGGCGCTCTTCTCTGGCTGGGGCTAAATGTCCTTCTGTGCTCACACAGCAGGGGAAGCTATGCGCATTCACTGGCTCCAACCCTCAGCAGGTGTAAACAGCTCAGATGAAACTTAAAAACAAAAATGCTCCCAATGTGTTCTCCCTATGAGGCTCAGAGAGCGAGAGAAACAGAGATTTGAACCCCTGAACATTATCCTGACTTCACTCTGTCATAAAGAAACTTTTATAATATTCCACAGCAGGTGTAAATATGTATTACATAACCGATTCAGGTATGAAGACACTCTAGGAGAACACTCTATGATGTGTACATGCGTGCTACTTGATAGAAGCCAACAATTGGTGCTACAGACCATGTAATTGGCATTGACAGAAAATTAAAGCAATGAGTTTCTGGTTCACTAGGCTAAGGAATGTTTTAAGGTGTGTTTCTGTATTTACGTTATTCTAATCCATATTCAAATTTAGAATTACCAATTGGTGGAGTGGTTGTGGGCAACCGAACAAACACTCTTTAATTTTCAATGACATTCTGAACATCTTCACATGGTGACTTGTGTCACTTTCAACAAATTATTAGATTCAGATGAGGAAATTATGGTTTCATAGAAAGAATATCCTTCTGTGTTACGCAGCCATGTCAAATACTTGAAGCGAAAATGAGACTAGCATCATACATTTGTTTCACCATTGAGAGTGATAATGTTTAGTGCTAATGTTTAATGAAACATTGAAATGTCACGCCTCTACACTTTGCAACAATGACTAATAGAGTAATAAGAAGGATTCAGATTAGTATGACGTGTGGAAGGAAATGCTAACTAGAAATTGTTTACAATGTCAACTTTGGATAAAAGCGTCTGCTAAATGAATGTAATGTAATGTAATGTCAACACAGCCATTTGCTAGTAAAGACACTTCTTTAATACATTTCACCGTATTCATACTAAATCCTGAAAGGTACATTGAACAATGTGGGGTGTGGAGGTATTATTTTATGAGTTATCATATCTGACCCCTCACCAGAGAAAAATAAATCTGCAGACCAATATACAGTATATAAAAAATACTTTCAGTTTGTTTCTATTGGGCATGGAAAATGCACCTTTAAGGGACATCCACATTCTGAAATACAGTTCTGAGAGAAGTCCTCACATCATTCCAAATCTGCACTGAGCAGCCATATTTAAAGGTGAGTGTACTGTTCTGTGGTATGATAAATGGGTCTCTGACAGGATTGTATAACTCCAGTAAACACATTGACAGAGCAGGACAGCGCTGAGGTGTACGGTTGGAATGTATGTTTTTCCACTCATAAGCACTAAGTATACTGGGCTTTTAGCCACAGCATATCAGGTCTGTACACTGCACACTGCACACTGCACACTGACCACATTCCCCTGGGCTGGGGTGCGGTAATCAAGTGGGTGTTGGGGGGGGAGGGGGGGTGACAGACATCTGCTCAGAACCTCAAGCCCAAGCTGGTCTCTTGCACCCTGGGCCAAGCTGATGAGAGGGGAATGGTCATTCCATTCTTTTTTCATGTTGTTTAGTGTTTTTCCCCATTTATTTTCTTTCTTGTGACCATTTTCACAGTTCAGAATGACCTACAATAGCCTACATTTGAAGTACTTTATGCTTTGTAATTCCGTTTAAACAGCCCAAATCATGATTTTTTCTCCCAATTTGCTGCATAACATTATTGTCAGTTCAGTTTAAGTTACTGAAATTAAAACAGACAAATTGTGGTTGTTGTCCACAACAGAACAATTCTAGTTGGATATTTTACTGGACAAAATTAAACCAGGTCCTTTATGCTGAGTCAAAGGCAGGGATCATCAACCCTGGTCCTAGAGCACCACTGGGTTTGGTGGATTTTGCTTTAAACTTCAAATCTGAAGCCATTTTAGACCCAGTTGAGCTGAGGAAACAGTGTAATCAACTGCTTTAATTAATCAACTAAATGTTGAGTACCAAAAAAGACCAGCAGACCCTGGACCTCTTTTAAAACCAGCCCAGATTAGTCCACTACACTGATAGAGTCTGCAGGACAATCATTGCAGTGACTTCCACACTGAAGTGAACACCTAAAGTCTAGTTCCCTGTGTTTCATTAGCTTCTTTGTGGACGCCTCTCCTACTCTGTGACATGGCAGAGTGCTGACTGATCAGAGGTCCCAAAGGCAGTCCGACAGAGGAGCCAGTACCAGCGGAGGCCCAAAAAGAGCGACATTTTGGGTACTAGGGCTGAAGGACTCATCCCCCCTCACCTCAGGCGATTAATTTAAGTGAGCACTGATTGTCTTTCTACTAACCTTTGCAGCAGGGTCATTACACAGAGGAGATTACACAGGCAGGGGGCCTCTCAAAGTTCAGATTGGGGCATATATGAGGGAGGAGTCACGCTGTTTGTGAATCCTCTGAGGCGCACATTGGAGATTAGATCCTCAATTTCACACGCCGTGGGGAGCTGCTGAATCAACTCTGGATTAGGGAGTCGAATCAGGGTGGATAGGGAATGTGCTAGGGGTTGTGTACTCAGTGAACTGGTGAGGGAATGATCAGTTGCTTATATTGAGTTAGCCAGGTTTTGTGGAATTAGAACAAGACAATACCCTACTGTTTTAATATATTGCATTGTACAATGATAGAGAGAAAACCTCCCTCTCTTAGCCCATTAACACCAGTTTCAGCAGCAACCTGGTTTTCTCAGAATGCCCCTCATCCAAGTTCTAACCAGGCTCAACCCCATTTACTTCACCCACTTACCGTGAAAAAGAAATATGCCACTGCTACACCCAGGTTGCTAGTTCCCTTGCCACCACATCATGCTGCCTACATAGACCAGTTTGATTATGGCCAGGGTACTAGTAGTACTTTCGAAGACGGATGATGTTTACAGAATTCCTGAACAGCTTTGCGTCTGTGTCTCTGTCAGGCATGCAGTGAATAACCAGTGCTATCTCTGCACTGCTACACAAGACAAGAAGGATGAAATGTAAGCATTCTTTCTCCCAGGCTTTCCTGAGGAAAGATTAATGCATGTGCTGGGGAAAGATAAGATTGTGTGGATCATGCATCAAAACTACAGAAATACTGTATCCCCTAGAACAGGGGTGGGGAACCTCATCCACAAAGGGACGGTGTGGGTGCAGGTTTTTGTTTTAGCCCAGCTAAAGACACCTGATTCTACTTATCAAGGTCTTGATTAAAGACCATGATTAGTTAATTAGTTGAATCAGGTGTCTTAGTGCTGGGCTAAATCAAAAACCTGCAGCCACACCGGCCCTTTGTGGATGAGGTTCCCCACCCCTGCCCTAGAACATCCTTGTAGTTGCTTCTCATTAGTTTATCCCAGTATAAATCATAATGCTTTTGGCAGACATGTACAAATATGTGGAAGGAAAGCATAAAGTCACCATTTCTTGACAAATTCTTTCATTCAGCGTGACTTAGGCGGATTTTAACTGACAGCTTCTATCAGTTACAGTACGTTTCTTTCAGAATATTGTAGTGACTGTACCTTGGACCATTAGTGTTCTTCTACTTGTGCCCAGAGCAACAAGTGTTTCCATCTTGCTTTTTGTTGTGTCAGTGAAGAATTAAGAAATCATATGCATATGAGATTGATTTTACAATGTAGCCCATGGGAAGTTTTGTATGAATGTCAACTGCTTTACCATTCCATTCTCAATTTAATTCTTAATTTTATCACTTTTATCATTTATACCATTTATTTAACAAATGTTTGACAAAGCAAATACATGCATGTTAAGTGTTTGTATAAAGTCAATATGCTCTAATCTTTAAATACACTTTACTATGTCTATTACAAATTAAAAGAACAAATTTGGGAATCAACATTCCTATGTTGAATAAATTCACACTAATGGAAATATAGCTTTTGGTTGCTACAGCTGTACATTTGTGAAGCAGCTGAGGTTGAGGATTTTGGTCAAAGGTGCAATGGAAGGCGCGGAAGCTGCCCCACCTGGGACCTAAACACATGCCCATGCGGTTAAACGCCAGACCACATTGAGCTTGCTTCAGGTGTCTGTGTGTGATTACTCTTATAAAACAATCCAATAATCCATGTCAGAGAATAACCAATGCACATGTTTTATTTTTTGCACCAATTTGAGCTCCAGTGCGTTTGTCAGGACTCTCGCGTGTGTAGCACACGTGTCGAAAAGGCTGTGTGTACAGTTTTTGAAACTGATGAGGAGGAAAGACTCAACTTTGATCCTCGCCTGAGGCAGCCAACGGCAGCTACTCCCACCCCTCCCAAGTACTGAAACCACCTCCAGAACAATCTTCCCCTCGGCCCACCATCCCAAAGCATGGCAAAAATGATGGATAAGGCCCAGAGACAAGCCTCCATGATACAGCCCTGGAGACGGTTAGCCGCTGCTTGACTGGGGGGTATTAACTTGTGGCTCTCCCTTTTTGCCTTGGGATGAGCAGACAGACCGTGCCTTGCTGTTTTTGGACTGCTGCCATCGGTAACCATGACTTCATGGAATTCAATTTCCTTCAGCAATGTACAAGTGCACGCTTACAAGAGGTTCACATGTTCAATGCCGCTGGCGTTGACCTCTGAGACGAGGCTTTTTTTTCCCCCCAAAAACCCGCGTCTGAGGATGGGATAGGACCTGACTCGTAGAGTACAACCCGTGGCCGATGGGGAGGGCTGCGTAATTGCATCGGGGTAATTTCAGGGGGGCACCGAACGTTAAGATCAGAGGTCAAGCAGATCAGTAGGGGGCAGGGAGGGGGCGATAATCCGCTTTGTGTAATGACCCCAGCTCCAAAAGAGAAATCGCTGCTCACTGGAATTAATCGTTTAGCGACGAAGGGAGAGGGAAGAGGGGGTCCTTCATAAAAACCACTCTGCAGGACACTTTCACTTCCCACCTGAACCAAGGAGGCAGAGAGGCAAAGGGACAGTGGAACAGAGGGCCAGACGGGGCAGACGGCATACATGGGGCAGTCCCCAATGGCGCCCTCCAGCCCATTCCTCATCCATCACACCCCTCGCCCAGCACCCATGCCCCCAAATTTCTCAACTCTGTCCGAAGTTCACCTCAATCTTCACCTTCGAGGAATGTGCTCTTTGACCAAACAGAGATGAGAAAATGAGAGCACTCCCATGGGGGGTTCTGGCTTTCAGGTGCGGGGGATTAGCCCTGTCACTCACTCACACACACGGAGAGAGAGACAAAGAGATCTATATTGCTGTTCCATTTTACATACAGCTCAAATGGCCTGCGCCTGACAGTTATATTCAGTGACTCCTCTCCTCTCATGCAGGCCACTAAACACTATAACAACATACTGTACATACCTAACTCCAGGGTTCAACAAATGTAGTAGATGTACAAAGTCACTCATTTGGGCTGTACATCGTTTGATCTCTTGATCAAAGCTATTTCGTGAGATTGCACTTAATTAGTGACGTTTTAGTTATTAAAATGACAGGTAATAGAGGATGCAGACACAAATATTTTTTATTTTCCTTTGATTAATGTGTTGGAGTAAGAATTCTGACCCTTTCTAATTAGGGGCAGTGACAGAAATGTTTTTCAAAAGGATGGTCTTTGTATATTTCTTCGGCACTGTGACAGAAACCAAAGGAAGATAGAACGATGTTAGAGGGGAAAGGAACCTCCTCTAATTCCTCTTGTTGAAAGGATTTGTGACCTACTCAAACATGCTGATCTCTTTCCCCACCCTGCAGCACTTCACCTTCCACCAAAGGTTTTACGTATCGAGTTTGGACATGACAGCAAGCTTTTTAAAAAAAAAAAAACCTTTTAATATACAGCTTTTTGGCTGCAGGGTTTGGTGTTTGAGAAATTGTCAAAGTGTGACATCACAAGCAAGACGAATAAGCCCAAATCTCATATGCTTGGCTGGCACAGACAGATTGTCTGAATATTGCCATCTTTACTTACTGTGTGCAAACATTTACACCCCAGTGCACAAGAAAATGTATCTAATATGTACATATGTATATATGTACTGTATGTAGTTGTGTGTACATACTGTATGTGTTCTTTACGAGATTCTCAATACAGTCGAATTAATCTGATAAGCTGGATCTTTACATGTGAATGTAAAGATCCAGACACATGAATGTATATTTCTACTCATTTAAACTGTTGAAGTGGGGTGGGTTGGGGTGGGGGGGTGGGGGGGTGTGGTATGTCATAAGTGCTTTCTCTCCTCATGCCTGTACAAAAAAAAAAAAAAGCACTGTAATTTCACTAAAAAATACTGTACAAAGCACTGCAATTTACTGTAATTAGTAGGAGGAGGGGTGACATTACAAAACCACAACACAAAACCACCCTTTTCACTGCGGGCCAACCTTCTCGGAGGCACCGTTTGGGTGGTTGCTTCATATTTGGTGAAAACCAACTGAACATTCTAGCTTTTTAAAAATTATTTTTCATTTTATGTCTAGCACTGCCCTCAGGCAAGTATGTGCACCTGGCACCGTTCTCAATCCACTGACGTGAAGTACTTGTGAAATGGCTCATTTGGTCATAATTTCTGAATGAAGAATATTCAGTAAGAGCCTATATGTTACAATAATTTCATAGCCAGGACTGTTAGACTGTTAGTTTGTGCCGACTGTTAGTCTGATATGGATTATGCTGCTGGAAATGTGTTTGTTGAATCTGATTAAATGAGTAATGAATAAATCAGCTGGAATAAAAGACCAACGCATGTGGTGCATCCTCAGGACTGAATCCTGAAGTGTGAGAAGCACTGAGCAGGAGAAACAAACTGCAGCGATGAAGAGCCACCTCTGGAGCCTCTCCTTGTCTGAAAGAACAGTGCAGCCCTGGTGTTTGGGTTAAAATAAAAGGCTACAGTGTTAGTTGTGTGCACGCACAAGGAGATTATATTGTCACTTCAACTCCCTGGAAATTCCTAAAACTTTCTATTATTTCCTGCCAGGAAGCCCCCAAAGGACCACCTGTATCAAAAATACAGTGTCTGGCCAGACTCTTATTTCCCTGGGACATAATTAAAGCATATAGACCATTTTTGTTTCTCCCTTTCTCTGTCTCCCTCTCATTTCATGTTTGCTTATTTTATTTTTCACTTCCCCCTTCTCACCTCCCCCTTTCCCCGAGTCTACTACCTCTCCTTTCAAAGTAAGCTTTTCATTAACACCCCCCCCCCCCCCACCACCAGTCCACACCCCCCACTGCCACTGAAAATTTCAAGTGTCCATTTGCAATGTATATTTTCAGTGCCCCAAAACAGTAGGTTTTTCAAAAAATATCCCATTTGCACACACCCGTGCTATTAGACTGCTGTTCATAAACAAAAATGAAATATGAATGAAGAATAAAATAGATACAAAGATGACTGACATTGGAACTGGATGTGAGATAGACCGTTCTTCTTCCCCCAGAGAAGTGAAAATGCACTTATACTATAATCTGTCGTCCATGATTAAAACCTGCTTCTTGGGATGTCTAGCCCTGAAAGCCTTTTTCTTTGTGTGCATAAAAAAATATCAGTTTTGCTAAAAGCATCCAACTGAAATTGGATTATTTTACTGCATAAAACAAACATGACATAGCAAATTTCACCCTTTGTATTTTATACTTATATTAATTACACATTTTAAATATGTATACATTATATTCTGTTGCTTGGCAGGTTTGTTTTCTCAGTTGGCGATGGGCTCCCCGGCTCACTGCGGTGAATATTGTTTCAGTTAATGTGGGCTGGTATGTTCAGTATCAAGGACTGGATAATATTCCCCCCCCACCGGCCTAAACTGGTGAGCTGTCCATTAAATGCATTCTGTCCAACTAGGCCCACAGTCTAAAAGGCATTTTAGCCATGAACTAAACTCATGCTGTTGCCGTACATTAATCTAAAAGCTACCATGGAAACATAAGCATGAAGATTGCCTTACACTAAGGGCCTGATTCACTAAGACATTTAGCATGTGCAAAACATTTTATAACATGCAAAACTAATAACACAACCAATAATTTGTGCAAAACAAATACCATGATCAATCATTGGTCCTGTTATTGGTTTTTTGTGTGCTAAAAGGTTTTGCACATGCTAATGCCTTAGTAAATCAGGCCCTAAGAGTCAGTTTTGGAAAATGGAGAACTCCATTTTGTTTAGTTTTTTTTGTGTGAAATATCTGTCTTTACCTGTAAACCACCAGTAGGGATCCTAAAATCTTCGCAATACATTCCATGCCATGCTTAAAAGATTTATGTATACCTATAAAATGACAAAGTAGCTCAGAATTATAAATGTGTACTTAACATGAAATCATTGGGATTCTTGGATGTAAGGCTGTGATTTTATATCACCAAAACATAAATAAAAATATAGCTGAAATTAGCAATTACAGTTGCAATTACATCCAAATAGGATGCAAAATGTGCATAAAAACATTGCAGACATTTCTATACATTTGAAGACTTCAATATAAACATGTGACTTTACTGGGACCTTGGACCTTATGAAATGAAGGCAGCAGCCTATCCTATAGGGCCTTCATTCAGACAAGCTTTCTGGTGCAGTGTTAAAGTGCTAGAGCTAGAGTGTTTCAGGAATATATTTCCAAGCATGAAATGTACATGAACAACAGATAAAACAATTTGTCACTATTTTGGACCGTAATAAAAATGAATAGTGGCCCATATTATGAAATGTCACTAATTTCGAACAGCTGTGAAATCTATGCTTATTAAACGTATGAAAGTAACAAAATATTATTGCTATTGTTGTTGTTAATAATAATAATTATCATGAATATGGTGATGAATCGAACAAAATAAATATAGTCCCAGCGCGATACTGTATAAAACAAACTAAAACAAGGGTTGATGCTTAGCCCCCTAAAAATCAACACAGCTAAAAAGTGTTCCAGCAGGTAGGCTGCCTTTGTGATGGATGTGAAATAACACACGTCCTGACACAGAACACACTTAGCATCAGAGAGCATCACAGAACACACTTAGCATCACAGAGCATCACAGAACACACTTAGCATCACAGAGCATCACAGAACACACTTAGCATCACAGAGCATCACAGAACACACTTAGCATCACAGAGCATCACAGAACACACTTAGCATCACAGAACAAACGTAGCAGCACAGAGCACACTTAGCATCACAGAGCATCACAGAACACACTTAGCATCACAGAGCATCACAGAACACACTTAGCATCACAGAGCATCACAGAACACACTTAGCATCACAGAGCATCACAGAACACACTTAGCATCACAGAGCATCACAGAACACACTTAGCATCACAGAGCATCACAGAACACACTTAGCAGCACAGAGCATCACAGAACACACTTAGCAGCACAGAGCATCACAGAACACACTTAGCAGCACAGAGCATCACAGAACACACTTAGCAGCACAGAGCATCACAGAACACACTTAGCAGCACAGAGCATCACAGAACACACTTAGCAGCACAGAGCATCACAGAACACACTTAGCAGCACAGAGCATCACAGAACACACTTAGCATCACAGAGCATCACAGAACACACTTAGCATCACAGAGCATCACAGAACACACTTAGCAGCACAGAGCAGCACACAGCAGTACATAGTACACTTAGCAGCACAGAGTAACACAGAGCACACTTAGTAGCACAGAGATGCACAGAGTACACTTAGCAGCACAGAGCAGCACGCAGCAGTACATAGTACACTTAGCAGCACAGAGCAGCACATAGCACACTTAGCAGCACTAAGCATCACAGAACACACTTAGCATCACAGAGCCGCACAGAATACACTTAGCATCACAGAACACACTTAGCAGCACAGAGCCGCACAGAGCACAGTTAGCAGCACAAAGCATCACAGAAGACACTTAGCAGCACAGAGCACACTTAGCAGCACATAGAACACTTAGCAGCATAGAGCACACTTAGCAGCACATAGAACACTTAAAAGCATAGAGCACACTTAGCAGCAAATAGAACACTTAGCAGCACATAGTACACTTAGCAGCATAGAGCACGCCTAGCAGCACATAGAACACTTAGCAGCACATAGTACACTTAGCAGCATAGAGCACACTTACCAGCACATAGAACACTTAGCAGCACAGAGCACACTTAGCAGCACATAGAACACTTAGAAGCACAGAGCACACTTAGCATCACATAACTGAAAGGAGCTCTTTAGCTCAAGCACATGCAGAGCATTTCACCCACAGCTCTCAACTCAAAGTGCACCTTTCATTCAGCCCCAGGAACGAAGCACACACATCTATTTCCCCCCTCCCTTCTGCTCTCGCCTGGCCATTCTGCTGGAAAACACTTCTCTGGCAGCAGGCTGGAGGGCAAGACATTTGTACATTCCTAAACCATGATTTTGTCAGTTTGTATCACTCATATACCTTGGAAAGACGGCACTAACGATATTTTAAATGTGTGATATGTTACAGTGACTCCTCTGTATAAATAAACCTGACCATAAAAGGAAATTTGGATATTTTGACTAGTACATAGTATCTATGTAGTCAAATTATTAACATATCTGCCTGGTTTATATTTAATATACTGTATATCAAACTTAACATGCCTGTCAGTTATTAACATTTGGTCAAAATGTATGTAAGTAACTAACATGAAGAAATGTTGCAGATTCACAAGTTCTGTCCAACGTTTCCACAATTCCAAGACAGAAATGTTCAAACACATGCATTTTACACTTTATTCATGGAGGACATTTTAAAAAATCACATGAAATAAAATCATGAAAATGCTGGTCGATTACAAACATATACAGATAACGGGATTTAAACGAATAAGAACACAGCATAAAGATAACGACGAAAAAAGAGCATTTAAATTAAGATCATAAAAATGTACAATTTTAATGTTCAAAATATGATGAACAGACACATCTTGGGCTTAGACTTGAGTGATGATGTTATTAAAGTTTGCGTGGAGTGAACGGGAGGGGCTGGATGTATAGAGAACAAGCCCCAGGCTGCTGCACGTCAGTCATTATGCTTCATTCCTGCACGTCCTCCACATCTCTGCCCAGGGTCACCAACTCAGCTCATCTGTTACCAGATCTGGGAAGTTATTGCCAACTCAGCTGATTTATCACAGGACGTAGAGACATTTGCTGCCAACATTTTTGAATTTGCTTTATCATAATCCAGTGACATTTATGTGTACATAGGGATCTCTTTCTATACTAGGTCAATACCAAAAAAGAAAACAAGTAAGTGTGTGTAAATGTGAGAACCGTTTACAGCATTTCCCTTAGGGCAGCCAATTAAAAAAATAATAAAACAAAACATATGATGGATTTCTAGTGACTCGGCTTGGAAGAGCTTCAGCTTGTGCAGCCATACATACAGAAGCCTGGGACTTATTCAGATTGTGAATGATGTGTTCTATCTTTGGAAGATAGGAGAGATGTGCATCTTACACGCCTCAGATTCCCATCGCAAACTGAGACATTCAAAATGTCAGCCAATGTTTTTATTCCTTTCCAACATGTCCAGGATTTAGGCTGGATTTGAGAAGCGGGAAAATGGAGAATTGGCGCCATCTTCCTGAAAACAAGTGATCCTGTACTTCAGTCAGACTCATTGCCATCAAATAAAGCTACCCTGAACAGTTTGTTGGCCTAATTGATGAATGTGAAATGAATTCAAAGGAATGCTGACAGAGTTTCACGAGAGCAGGTATTTGGAATTAAGGGGCTAGTTCAGTTAGCGAAGTCCAAAAAATGATTGTACCTAACAGCAGCAAATGCCAGGATGTCACCACTTTTATTTATAAAGGCCTGGCTTTAAAATCATGGTCACCTTTAAATAAATCTTCAGAGTTCATAGAAAGTAAGAATTAATTAATCAACAATTAGCACACACCAAGAGATTTGTGACTGCAAATAGATAGGTGAGTAAATATAGCCAAAATGACACGCTAATAAATAAGGAAACCAAAATTATAGCCTCATATGTTTGTGCAGTGAGGAGTAATTGGATTGCAGACATGTACATGGTGCAATTATATTTTTTTACCAGCATAAGTTACTGGCTAATATTTCTGTCATCTTATTAAATACCATAATCCTAACCTGACATGTTTGTTTATTCTGGCATTGTGCCACTATCTGAACAGAATACATCAATACCTTTTTCAGAAAGGCACAAATTGATCAAATTTGTATCAAATGTATCACATTTTCAATACACAATTTGACATATGAATATGTCGAGTGAAACTAGACTGAATGTTCACGTTTGGTTTCTGTTTAGCATTTAATTAGCTGAACCGTGTCATTTTCTGAAATGCAGCGAAGCATTTTGCACTGTATTCTGCACGTAGCGACAGTGACAATACATGTGGAAGTGTTAATGCATCTGCGAAAACAGCGGACAAGAATCACTGCACATAATCAGCAGTTGTGTGAGTCCTTTAATGCTGTACTTTTACACTTCTACGATACTATTCCAATAACAGGATGCGGAAGCCAAATGGAACAGCGTGCTGAACAAAGGCACACATTTTAAATCCGCTAAGGATGCCGGGCAGAATGCGGTTGAGAGAGTTGTCCTGCTGAGAGGACAAAAGCATAGCACTGCATTGCTAGCTCCAGCCCATGTGCCATTGGAGTAGAAGGAAAGCTGTCTCACCTATAGATTTAGAGCAATGGTTCTCTCAACCCACGGGCCACGCCCAGCATACAGCATTGTAGACCAATAAAGCCCATTTATTTTCCTGTCAATGCAAAAAAAAACTAATAAATACATAGCATGACCCTGATGGTGTCTGGTGCACGGCCATGTCACGTCTTTATTGTTTTAACTGGCAGGTAAACACTTGGAATTTACTGGTCTGAAAACAGGCCTGGAATGTTCTGGCTGCTCATTAGGTCATAGATTCAGTAGCACTCATCACTAACACAATCATCTCTGTAGTCTTTAGGTTTACTGCTTACCATACACAATAACACATACAGTACATACATGCCAGCTGCTCTTTATTCCGCACCCGTCCAATTTCAGATCAGAATTTGGGTTACAGTAGTTCCCGAGCACTGGCATTATGAGATGTTCCGTGGGCTGATACTTCAGCCAGAGACATGGGAGAGGAATGGAAGTCTGGAACCACAAGCTTCTGCATCACTGCAGCAATTTAACAGAGCCTTGTACCCAAAATAATGACATCACAACATTCAGAAACGTTTCAGTCAAAAAGTAACTTTATTTGCCCTATGCATAGGAAAAAAAAAACAATTTATTCTTAGTCACAGAAAGGGTTTTTTTTGTGTAACCATCAAACCTGTAATAAAGCATTTATAATGAAAGAAGCACCTTTCATTAAATTGTTCAAATGAGCAAAGATATTGACTCAGTGTGAGACCCAACCTTGCCCTTAGTCTTAAGAGTTTAGCGATATTATTATAAGGAAGCTGTCGAGAGGTTCTGATAGGATGATGAGGCGCAGGTCAAAGTACAAAGGCTTCAGTCACATATTCCACAGTTGGCAAAAATTATATTTACTTTAATTTAGCCATGGGATATCTCTCTCTTTTTTTAAAATTATTATTTCTTTATAGGGACATCTCTCTTCAAAGAGATCTACACTGCAACCCACCTGACATGGTACAACAAGTGAAATATTTTTATTTATTTTGGGAAATAAGTAGCTAATCTTTAATGAACTCTACAACAAAGAAACACAAAGTAGCACAAAAACAAAATGATACAGGTGCACCAGGTGTCGGTTAATTTGCCTTATTTAAATTTTTTAAAGGTTCACCAAAAAATTATAAAATAACTTTGGAAAAGAATGGTATATGCCTCAAAGATATTTTTGAATAAAAAAATAATCATAAATAATTATTATAACAAAGACGATAAGTATAAAAAGAGTTTGTCCTTCACTTGACTTAAGGCACAGGACCATTGGCCCTGCATGAAAATGCTAAAGTCATGCGATTCAAAAATGATGAAATGCCCCAAACTATATACATGCATATTGTATAAAGACATTCCCCTACTATCTGTTTACATCTTCTGCTTCTTTCTTCATTGTAATTTGCACCTTAAGGTTCAAGTCAAGTAAGTGATGATGTGGCTCCACATATGCGATTCCTACATTAGCATAAAGGGTTAAGATTAATCTGTGCGTTCCAGTCTTCGGGGCCACACACTGAGAAGCCAGATGCATCAGAGGATTAACAGTGCTGACGTTTCCTTGTAAGGTCTATTTCGTCACTTTAAGGGAAACCATATGCTAATAAAATTAAATTAAATAGACTCCCTTGGCTTCCCAAATAATTCATTTTCTTCATCCAATCTCAGTCTACCATTCACCTCCAGGACAGAAGGGGGCTCTGTTTTCAAAAGCCAGTGGTGTCTCCGTATTGTTTGTTCCATTGTGCATACATATCAAGAGTCTTTGGGCTCACGCTATGCTTGATCTTCTTGAGAGACTCCATAAAATCTGAGACCTTTATGTTCCGTACCTACCAGGGACAAAAAAAAAACAAAAAAAAAAACGAAACAAAGTAGAACCTATTAACAGCCACCAAAAGAACCAGGAATCCATACACAAGTGGTTCAATTACAACACTGTTGATGGTTTCTGGTTTCTGGTTTCACCATGGAAGTCAATGGAGAAATCTGATGGGAAAAAGTTACTGAACTTGCACCTTCTACATTTTCACATAGACTGATGGAAAGGTCATGATTTATACCCAACTAAATATGAAAAAGTCTAAGGGTATGAATACTTTTTTTACCCACTGTACACAGTGAGGACAATTACGATTGTCAGCTTTTCTGTTCTTTAAACCCGATCAAACGATTTTATCCTCCTTTTCCATGGCAACTACAGAATTAGCATGAGATCGATAACCCCACCTGCTTGTGTGAAGCATAGAGTGTACATAGGGACTGGAGAGGTTAGGAGAGGCAAGGCAGTGAAGCCTAGGAAGTAATGGGAAGCAGACTCTACTCTACTGTGCATATTGAGTGCAAAAGGGCTTGCTGCCCATTGAAAACCAAGGTGATTTAACAAACAAAGAAAACCTCATTGGTTAATTTTTTGTGATCATGAATGCAGTTTGTGAAACAATGATTGTTCTGGTCCAGAAGTTCTGGGAAAATATTTATTAAAATGTATTTATTGTAAAAAATGAAACACATTTTCACAATCTACTTTTCATATGAAACGCAACGATCGTTAATCGAGTTTCAAAATACCATCAGGGAAGTTAGGTCTTCAAAGGTCTGAAGACCTCCAATGTTTTGCACTCAACATTGCAGTACAGGCTAGGGCATGCCTTCCTATCGAGTTTAATATGGATGTATATGGTGGTGTGAAGTGACGTACACTTACCTGGCTAGCCGCCATGTTCTTTACTTGCTCTGGTCGGAGCTCTGGGGGAAAAGGAAAAAGGCATTATCGTGGGTGTTCCCAAACCTCTTGTGATGTCAGTCATACTTAAGATGATTTTCTTTTGTTTTCAAAATGATAGAAAAATCCAGTATGGAGGACTTTTGGGCATTCGGTTTGTGTTGCTTGGTCAATCAGGTCAACAGTAATGGCCTTTCAAAATTGAAATGAGTAAAGTTGTGCTTTGCTACAGTGCTATAGCGCCACAATGTGGTAAATTGGCAGCATTTTCATACAGCTTGCAACCCCCCCCCCCCCCCCCCATACATCTCTATGCACAGCAAACTCCAGCTTCCCTCTTCTCTCCCAAGCACCTCACCTCTGATAGGCCCCAGAGCAGCGTCTTTAGCCAGTGAAGTTAGGTCGCTCCCCGAATAGCCTTCTGTCAGTCTGAAACAAATAGTGTCACAAAATTACCTCAAGTTACTCAAATCAGAGATCCCATTTGAGACTTAACAAGGACTCAGCCCTTCAATTAAACTAGTGTGATAAAAGGCTTACTGTGGAGATCAACAAGTTTACATTATGTTAGAAATGCCCAGTTAGTAATGCACATGCATTCTTGGGGAGACAGTCTTCTGAGTCTATGACTCTATATTCAGGAACTCACTTGGCAAGGTGGGCCAGTTCCTGATGGCCGAGTGGATTTCTGTGTTTTCCCAGGAGGTTCTTCAACAGACTGAAGCGCGTCTAAAAACAAACACAGTCGCATCTTTGTTCACCTTCAACTAAATTCTACTGCTCTACATGGCACATTGAGACGCTGCGCGATGAGTACGGTAGTGAGACTGCCAGTACTGCTGTCATATGGTGTGATAGAGTCCACATGCATTTGAGAAAACAGGGCAGAATGATCACCGCAGCTTTGATGTACGTACCTCTTCTGATGGCAGAGTTACGTACACCCTTTTTGCGAATCGCCTGCGGAAAGGATAAATTATCGCACATGTGACTCAGACGGAAATGATAGATGATGACCAAACCCAGCTTGTATCCTCATAATTAAGAACCAAACACGGCCCCCTGGTGGAATAAGGGTTAAAGCCCCAGGGAACAAATATCCGTGATTGCCTTCCGATTAGGTTAATTTGGGTCTTGTGGACATACAATATGCATATACTTGTATTGGAAATAATTACTTTCTGAATTCCAGCGATACTGGATACTTTTATCCTCGTTTTTGGATTGGTTGGGCGGACGATAAGTGGGAATAGTGATGTCACTAATCCCAAACCAATCACAAGGCTGATGTTGCTTGTCCCTCCCACCAGCAGTTGTCAAAACTAATGCATTCCCACATTAATGCCTTATTCAAACACGGCCAGTGTGTTAGCTAGCCCTGTGGATTTAGCTACTACTTTCAGTAACGTTACGCGTATCTTGGCTAACGTTGGGCGTGTAGCACTAACGTTAGCTAATAATGTCACATATGCCTTCGCATCGCTGCGCTCGCCAGTGCTGGGTACAGCGCAGTTGATTTTTTTTAACTCACAGAACTGAAGCGGAGCTTTAGTTGCCAGGGTAACCAACCAAACAATTACATGTTATTCAACATGCGAGCTACCCAACGTCAACTAGCTAGCTAACTAGCAGCAATACCCACGTCTTTATTGGAAGAAACAAATGTTATAACAAAGTTAAGAAGTGTGGTTTGTTATTACATGGAAACTTAGTATCTTGAAACCCACCGTTCTGTCACCACAGAACGCGGGTTATCTGGTTGTGGAATTTGAACACTCTCGAATTCAGTGTCGGTAGGTTCGTACATATATGGTTGTACAACCCCGATTCTCCCCGCTCTTTTGTATTTTTGTTGTGTGTGATGCCGAGTGTCTTCTTGGACAGAGGAATAGCAATCAAGCCTGCTCATTAGAATATTACGACCACGCCCTGACGGTCCTAATACAGGTCTGATCAGCTAATTCAGTTGTTTTTGAGCAGTGTTTTATCATATTTATATATATTTTTTCATTCAAACTTTGGTGGTTGCTTAATAACACACTCAAGTTTGATATCATACAAACACTGTAACGATTTTAGGCTTTGTTCCCTGGGGCTTTAACAGTTCCCTGCCCAGCTCCCTTAGTCTGGATTTAATGGGAGGATGTGGGAGTGTTACTTGCTGGCAGTGTGACAGGTGAGTGTACACAGGTGACACAGTACCTGAGCACGGCCTCGTCCAGCTCCTGAGGCCTGTTGGTGGCGCCCATCACCAGCACCCTCTCATCTCCGCCTGACTGAACCTGTCACAGGGCCGACAGCAGAGGGATGCAGTTACCAACAGATGTACACGCACAGTACACACATGCACACACACACACACACACACACACACACACACACACACACCCACAAGCACATACGCACACATACAAGCAAGCGCACACACATACCCACACATACCCACACACACACACAGGTCAGCTGCCAATTTTCACAAACACACAATAATCTCACCCCATCAAACTCAACCAGGAATTCTGTCTTGAGCCTCCTTGTGGAGTCCTGCTCGCCTTCTCTCCTCTCGCACAGCAGGCTGTCGATTTCGTCTGTCAGGGGTCGGGAGGGTGGGGGTATAGGGCATGGGGGCAGCGGAGGAGGAAGACGAAGGAGCGCATTATCAGAGTGCTGCGTTCAGACAGACAGAACACCAGAGGGGACAGAGGGAGGAGGCCCAAAGGCTTACCGATGAAGATGATGGACGGCTGCAACTCTCTGGCCACAGAGAACAAGGCCCGGACCAGCTTCTCCCCCTCCCCGACCTGGGGGACAGAGGACACTGAGGGGGTGGAGGACCCACAGCAAATGGACACTGTGGCTTTGTGAACCCTCCCACCAAAAACAGGTATAGCTAACTGTGACTTTCATTACTTACTGAATGAAACCATGACATTTTTTTATATATTATAATTTTTTTTATATATTACACAGCTATGACTGGCATTAAAGATGAATCACTCTCCCTCCCATCTCTAGGGAAAGACATTAGCTTGTTACTTACATACTTGGAGGTCAAGCTGGCGGCGCTTATGTTAAAAAATGTAGCATTGGATTCCTTGGCTACAGCCTTGGCCTGTTCAAGAAAGGAAAAAAAAAAAAAAAAAGTCTGCCATTAAACGGATGCATTAGTGTTAAAACTACAACTATATGTAAGTCAGAATCAGCCGTATTCTTTAACCCGTGCTTCAGCTCTGACCTATGTATCATTTTCAGGAAATGCATGCAGACATTACAAGCCTCATTTCAGCTTGTGCAATGAGCAGGGCCGGTTCTGGGGCGTGTGCACCCCGAGGCACTTTGACCAGATACCCACTCTCGTTCCTCGGCAGCTCGGTTTGTCTGCGGGTCATTTTCAGCTGGTAACATTAGCGAAGCGGTGGCAGACCACGGCAGGAGGGCCGGGACGTAAGCTAGCGCGGGGCCAATCCGTCACCCTTCCAAACAGGTGGAACTCTATCCCCGAGCTGTGGACTCAGCTCCCCGAGCTGTGACTCACCAGCATGGTCTTCCCGTTTCCTGGGGGGCCGAAGAGGGAGCAGGCCGCGCGCTGGGGGCCCCTGAGGCCGGTGAACAGCTGGGGACAGACAGAGCGGCGCCTTTTCACCACGTTACCTACGCTTTCAAACACTCCCCTTTTACCCCAGTGCTGCACTCCAGTGATTGACACGCTGTACAGAGGACACAGCCAGCAGGCCCTGTGGACTACATTTACCCCAGTACTTTTCCACCACTTCCCAGCAAAACATCTCTGTCTCGACTGCAAGTCATGCCTTTTCATCAACCTAAAAGGCCAGGGAGTCAGGTCTCCATAAAAGGCGGCTCTCTACATCAAGCTGCGTGTAAAGGCTGTCTTTAATCTGCCTTCAATTCATGTATTTTTACCTCCCTTAAATAGGGTGTGTGTTAAATTACTGAATTGCGCTGATACTAGCCTTTTACCTTTTCTACATTTTCTCAAGTTTAATTTGAGGATGATTAATAATGTACTGTAATTATCTTATGTTTAAATTTCACTTTAATGATTAATGAATCAATTATTTTGCTTTTCGTTTTCTCATGTCTTATAAATAGTCCCAGCTAAGTGCTTTAATAATAAATTCACAAATATACATATTTTTCTCATTCGTTTGCTTCTGCCTGCATCAGGCCTCACCTCTGGTCTGAGGGCGGGGAGGATGACGATCTCCTGCAGGGCCTGTTTGGCGAAGGTCCTGTCCCGCAACATCCTCGAAACGCACCATTGTCCCGCTGAAAGAGAGAGACAAACAGGCTGTCACACTCATAAGGGCCAGCGGGGGGGCACCACTCCAACCGCGCAGCAGAGCTTGGCCGTCTCCCACCTGTCCACTATCTCATTCAGGGATGAGGTTCGCCAAGCTTGTTGTCCACGTTCTTGAAGTTCTTCATGTCTCGGACCCTGGCCGCGAGCTGCGGTTGGGGGTTTGTCGTTCCGTCCTTTGCCGGCTTTAGCAGAAACCTTTTGAGAGGAACAAATCAGTGTGTAACATAAAGCGATTTTTAAGAGAAGCTTTCTCCTCTCTTGCTGCTACACAGTATTTCTTTTGGTCAGTAATTGTGTCCAGCATTGCTGCAGAGTTAAATAGGAGGTAGTTTGTATCTGTGAGTGAATTCCCCTTGCTCAACTTGGCTGTTTGTATCCGGTACTGTGCCAAGATAAGGCGCTACCTTGCCGCCGCTGGAGTCCTGGGTGGCTAGCTTGGCAGGGTTGGAGCCAGGGGAACCCCTGTGTGTGGGATGGGGGGCGTGCTGGCAGGCCGCTCGGGGAGGTTTTCGGGTACGTTCTTTGACCGAGGAGCGGCATGGCCGGACGGAGGCTGAGGATCCTTCTTTTTGGGAACTGTTCTGCTCTCTGCCAAGAGTAGGAGAAAAATAACTGATTCCTGCATTTCCACATTCACACGGACTGTGTTTCTGAATAGGTGAGGGCCAGGTTTAACCAGGCTCGTTCTCTTCCGCAGACCAACAGAGGAGACATCAGAGAGAATGTTGCTGCATGCAGAGAGCAAAATCGATCTGTCCCAAATTGATCTAGTTTTGTTGTTCTAGTGCCTGGCGTCAGCATGATTGACCGGAACAATCTGCATCACGGGCCTGAACAGACAAAGCAAACGGATCAATCCCTGGAACATGATGCAGGAGTCTGAACCTGGATGTAAATTACTCAATAAAATGGCAACGTTCTTTACGACACCTCTAGTATGTCAGTAATAATATATTGTTTTTTATTATCCCTCTGCTTCTGTCTGCTGAGAGACTCGCATGGTATCATCCTTAATCATTTATAGTACAATTTCTCCCAAAAGCCTCTCCTATAACTCATCTCCACCTTCACACTGTGATAAGTCTGTGACAAACACAGGGCAGTGAGTGATATCTCTCAACCTGTATGTATGTCAATTTTCACAAGTGAATCTCTCGGTTTAGCTGGCAAGAAAATATGTTGCAGTTAATAAAGTTTGCTAGCTAAAACACTTAGTATAAAGCTAAGCTGGAGTTATGTAAGCTTCAACATGGTTTGAACAAGAAATGTTTCCAGATACTAAATTCAGGTACATTCATTAAATAATTCAATGTGACATAAAATGTATGTTCTTTAATATACCAATGTGGATGTCACTGGTCATTCAACTAGTTTCCACTCAGAATAAATTGAATGGCAGCTTATTGCAGTATTTCAGTACAGCATTTCAAGTCCACCCTGCCTCAGAAACAGTATGTGCCTACAGGTGGAAATTAAAACTAATTGAGAATAAAGAGTGATTCATGGTCCATATGCCTCACTTTAAGAAGCAAATAACAACCTGCAAAATCTCATCTTGAATGAAAAAATGAGGAAGAGCCTCCACTCCAGCTAACCTTAGTGTACGTAGATTAAAACCTTAATTTTATTAAATTGCATTGTCCCACTCTATACACATACTGAGACTGTTGCTACTCTCAACATTTTCAGCAATAATTAAAACTATTGTCATTAGTTTTTATTGTCATTAGTGTTTACATCTTTGAGGAAGCTTAGCAGCATAACTCAAGTTTGAAAATGCAGCTATTCAGCAAGATACCTCATTAACATTCAGTGAAACACTCATGCTGCACAATTTGAAATTTAGATTTGTTAAAACGATACGTCTTCCCGCCAGCACCGTAATCGCTACTCTTTAATATTGTATCAATTCCAGTAGAGAGGGTCATCTGGTTCAGTCAGTAAAGCATGTTAATTCCATACATGCAATGCCCCTTCCTTCCAATAGCAATAGTCTTCAATCAAGACCTTCATAAGTAGAATCAGGTGTCTATGTGCTGGGCTAAAACAAAAACCTACACCCACAACGGCCTTTTTCGAATAAGACTGGACACCTGTGCTTTAGCACACAGCCAACCACAATAGTGAATAGTGAATTATGATACCAACAGAACATGGCTTCTAGAAAAGATCCCCATGTTACAGATGGTGGTACAGTAAGGAATGAGAGTACTGTACCAACTGTCTGTACAAACTACCATCTTTAATGCATTTGCACAAACAATACTTAATTTAGGAAAAGTCTAAACAGCTGGCGTTATTCTCTGTTATTATGCATAGTTTTATAATGCCGTACTCCTAGTGCACAGCACTACAAAGAGAGGAAAGTGATCTTGAAAAACCTTGATTATGTGGTTCAATAACTGCCATTACATTTCCAAATTAATTTGTCTAAAAATCGAAGGGAGTGGGCCAGGACGTTTAGAAGTCCCCTCAGATCCCCGTAAACTCACCTGGTGGAAGGACAGCGGTCGGGGGAGCACGTTTTCCATACTGCCGTCTCCCAGAGCAGAACCCGACAGCTTTGCTGCAGAGTTGGAAGGTATTAATAAGATCAAAACAAAATAAAGGTGAATTAATCAAAAAGAAAGAAAAAACAGATGTATTGAGAATGTAAGAGTATGGGGAAATAGACAGTATGGACAGTATTAATAATGAGGAGAGTGCGGTTTTCTGCAGATACAAGCTTAGACGAGCACAGTGCAAAGACAGATCCCGCAGTATCAGCCAGTGCTAGTTGGAACAGCAGGTGTGCACGCGCACACACACACACACACACACACACACACACACACACACACACACACACACACACACACACACACACACACACACACACTCCCACATGCACACGCGCACGCACACACACACACACACACACACACACACACACACACACACACACACACTCCCACATGCACACGTGGCGTGACCACAGCGGGCACCTTTTCAGCACGTTTACCCCCTGGGCACCTATGGCATATGCCACTCCAGTGATTGACACACTGTACAGAGGACACAAACAGCAGACCCTGTGGACTACGTTTACCCCAGTACTTTTTCCACCACTCTTCCCAGTTTGCGTGTACACACAGACACACGCAAACACACACACGTAAACATACACACACACACACACACACAAAACAAACGTACACACTTACACAAAAGCACTGATCTAAAGCACAATAATGCGGTTGGATTGGAAACAGTTCTGATCTCCTGGAGCAGCTTTTAGTCACCCGTCAAGTGGATTTTCATCAATATTGTGTTTAGCGTCAGAACAGAAGGCTTTTATCAAGGGATTGAAATAAACCCATTTGTCCCATTGTGTGCTATGTCTCACAACACCGATGAATAGCTACTGATCACCCACTGAAATAACATGCAGTATGTACACTGTTTAATGTCCTGCTGTCTGAACACCCCACTGAAATCAACATGCAGTATGTTCACTGTTTAATGTCCTGCTGTCTGATCACCCACTCGAAATAACATGCAGAGTGTTTTTCCAAACCTCAAGTCCAGTTTGATAAACCATATTTTTCAAGGTGGGTACACTTTTTTATTATAAATGATTAGATATTTGCAGTTTTACTTTCACATTATTATTCTTAGGGATTAAATATAAAACTTAGATTTTTCATGCAAAAGAACTCCACCAATTTAAAACAAACTAAAATTATTGATTTTCTCAAAATTGGTAAAAGTGGGCTAAGTGAGTTTTGGAAAAACGCTTCAATTCACAGGTACTACAAGGATGGCTGATGTAGCTGAAAACAACATAAGACAGCAGGGTATAATCAAATGCAACAGGACATTAATGCACGTTTACCCCGCATGTTGAACTGTGCATTGCTGGCCTCGCTCACCTCTAAAAGCTGCAGCCGATCTCTTGGCCATGGTCAAGTTGGTGGTCATCTTGGCCCTGGAGACGTTTGGCCTTCTCGTGCTGCTCTCCTGTGAAAACACACTGGCATTTATAGCCTGCTATGCACTTACTAAAGACCTGCTCATAGAGAATAAATGGGTTATTTTACAGACCTTGTGAAGAAGACTTCAAAACAGTGGAGATCCAGGTTTCAATTGGCCAACAGAGAAAAATGATAACCTTCTGAATACGACTGAGCGCGTTTTAAAATACAATCATAAAGGCAATTAACGAAAGCACAGATAGCCTGTACCGAAAGCACAGATAGCCTGTACAGACATTACAGTACATAGCTCACCTTGTCCTGTAAGGGGAATGGCAATGCCCTTCTCCAGCTCTGCAATGCCCTTCTGGTACCACTGGACTGCCTGCTGCTTGTGGCCTGGAAACAATAAATCAGCACATTAGTGAAATTAATCAATTCATAACTTAATCAATGAATCAGCAAATAACTGAATGAATGGATGGATGAATCCGTCACTCACTCACATTCTTAGAACCGGCATCCACAACAATATTAAATGGTAATAAACAGCAGTAAGAAACAAAAAATACAAATTATAAAATCAGCAACAGATATTTCAGATACATCATTTGCCTCATTTATCTTATCTTTAACAATTGAATAAAGTATTTACCACTTAAATTCCCAAGTACAAACGTTTCCTTTTCATTAACCAGGAAAACAGTAGGCAAACTCCTTTTCCCTTTTTCATTACACCCAGAATCACTTTCTCCAAAATCTCTGCTCAGCAATGTACATACAATATAATGTAATACCCCTCATTTACGACATGAAAGCTCCATTTAAAATATAGCAGTGTATGTACAGAGGTGGTGAAAACATAATAACAAACCAGGGAAGCATTTTCATGTGATATATTTTAAG
>CM056380.1:59869809-59883764 GCA_029718625.1 Synaphobranchus kaupii
TGTTATCTATGGGGTGCCAAATGTAAAGTAAAACACAACACGTTTTTCCTGTGTTTTTTTCTCAGATTTAGCATAAATGTGGCATTTTCCTAAGATTTATGCTAAATGTGAGTTTTTTTCCCAAGATTTTACAGACATGCTAAATAAACCTTTTAGTTGATATTTTCAGATTTAATTGATAAATCTCAAATAAGCATTTCCTAAATATATAACTTAAATGTTAAATCTGAGTTTTCAAAAATAAATATTTAAAAAAATAAATATTTATTTATATCTTAAATATTGCGTTGTAAAATAAATATTTATTTATATCTTAAATCTTGCGTTGTAAAATAAATATTTATTTATATCTTAAATCTTGCGTTGTAAAATAAATATTTATTTATATCTTAAATCTTGCGTTGTAAAATAAATATTTATTTATATCTTAAATCTTGCGTTCTAAAATAAATATTTATTTATATCTTAAATCTTGCGTTTTTATAAAACCAAGATTTAACATTTAAATAAATATTTATTTATATCTTAAATCTTGCGTTCTAAAATAAATATTTATTTATATCTTAAATCTTGCGTTTTTTATAAAAACCAAGATTTAACATTTAAATAAATATTTATTTATATCTTAAATCTTGCGTTCTAAAATAAATATTTATTTATATCTTAAATCTTGCGTTTTTATAAAAACCAAGATTTAACATTTAAATAAATATTTATTTATATCTTAAATCTTGCGTTCTAAAATAAATATTTAGAAAAAAATAAATATTTATTTATATCTTAAATCTTGCGTTTGTAAATTCAACATTTAGCTAAATCTAAATCTTTAGTTTAAATCTTTTGAAAGATATACTAATTAACCCCGCCCCTTGGTGACTGGTATCCAATGGAGGGAGGAGGGGAAATAGCTGGCTTTAGTGATGGGGGTAATTGAGGGTCTTCTAGCGAAGTGTGAAACTTGACGTTAATTTCTATATTAATTCCTGTTTGACACACATTATTTACATAACCTACACACAGATAGCATCTGTTATAATCATGTATGATGTCCAGAGAACTAACTAGATAGCATAGGCTACATTTTGGGCATACTGGCGTTTCCTTGACTGATTTCTTATGGTGAAGTTGAATATTGACAGCCAGCCAAGCCAAACAACAAACTCGCAGCTTGATTCAATAGATGGTTAGTGACCTAGCTCGCTAACCTGTCTGTCGGTAATGTCATAAAATAGCAGGATTCTTGAAACAAACTCGAAACATTAAAACTACCGTTTGCACTTAGGTCGCTAGCTAACGTTACTTGAGATAGGAAGCGAATTGACGTTGACAAACTGCATGGGGGCCAGCAGTCTGACACGACTGGTTAATATAGTCGCGAGTGTCTGGCTAGGAAGGGGTTCGCCTACTAATGTTATTACACATTGATATGGTTACAATTGCCTAGAAATACAGACAATACTTCTGCAAACCTTGCGTCTCCGTCAAGCTAATACGGGACTCGGTTTGTTCCGTATTTTATCTTCTACTGAAGTTTCTCAACAGGGGCACCAGAGGGCACTGGTGGACTTTAAGAGATGATCATGCTGGGAGACAAAAAAGAAAGGTCGAGAGGTGGGCTATCGTGTTATAGAATTCATAGAATTTTTATTTGGAAAAACTGTACAGTCCATGTGTGTCAAATGGTGTAGGCACCGTGTGCCTCAGTAGGTCACTATAGCAGAAATCGCAGAACTTTCATAAACATTCTATTGTCGCGCTACATATACACTGTGGTCGTTGTCGTTCACAAAAAGTATAAACGCATTCCAAAGACAGTTTACACTCAGGGGAAATGGAGGAAGAAGCAGCTTTAATAGGCTAGCCTACATCTCATTATGACTTCTGATTTACCCCTTTTTTGTCGGAGGCCTCTGAAATAAAGTTTATAAATATCCATTTCGAGGGCACCGTATATTGTTTGGAATGTCATTCACTGCGTCTTTCATACACTTGTATGATGTGGGTTTTGAACGAGGTAGCAAATAAAACGTTTGTAATTAAACCTCAACATTACATTACAGTCATTTAGCAGACGCTTTTATCCAAAGCGACATACAATAAGTGCATACAGAAACGTCACTACAGAACAGATAAGACAAAGCACGTCCTTCCCATAACGTAGCAGCTATCCCTAGCAATGAACGTTGAATGTAGTTCACGGTAAGCTGTGGGTAAATCAGCTATACTACACTTCTATTCTAAATACTATTATATAGGGCTATAACATATAACATTGATGCAACTCATATTAAACGTTATTTAGTAGGAAAATCACGCGGGCATAGCCTACGTTAGGGATGTAAATAGCTAGCTACAAGACGGGACTCATTGGGGGAGCAGCCTACAATTCTCTAGTTAGAGCATGAGGTTCAAGAATGTGGAGTAGCCTATTTCACTCGCTATCAGAATGCCACGGATCAGATGGGCTGTCACTGAGTCTAATCACTAAATTTAATCTGGCAAATCTAAGTTAGCCTACTGTGAAAGCAAATAACTTTGCAATGCATTCAAAATGAATGTTACTGAATGGTGTGAAGTGAGCCTATAGCTACTGTAAAAATCAACAGCGCTCTTTCGTCATGTCCACTTGTTTATTCTCTTCAGCTTAATGTATCATGATAATTTTTTTATATCAAACTCAACATTTTTCCAAATTTTCGGGAATTGAGTCAATGTCCATTCGATTTTTAGGCCTAAATTATCTTTAAGACAAAATATTTCAGCGAATGCATAGACTAGTAGGTGCGTTACTCTAAAAATGTGTAGTCTTTTCCCCCACTCCAAAAGTGACGTGGTTTATGTAAATTTATCTGAAACGCAAAGAAAATGTTGTTATTGTTAATTTTTTTTGGAATACCCAATAAAAGATCATTTTTTCTCCACTCGAAGCACGACCTGTGGGAGGCGAGGAACATCAAAGTCTACCAAAAAAAACAACAATAGACCTGGTCACTCTTCGGAAGAGAATACAAAACCTCCGCAGGGACGGCGTTATGGTGGACCTCAATAAATATAAAAGACTGACAAAAGAGAAATGGGGGGGGGGGGGGGCGTGGACGACTGGAAAAAAACTTGATCATGTAGTCCACCCTCTAAAGACACACACAACCACATTTTACCGTTTTCATGGAAATGGAATAAATGACAATGTAGGATTACATTTCAATCGGAATTCAATAGTGTTTATTGTATTATTACACTTTATTATGATCATCATTATTATAGCTTGATGTAGGGACAGTGACCTTTTTTTAAACTAAAGGAATAAACTATAAAAGCACAGTAAAACGAATAGCATACATAATAAAAGCACAATAAAATAAAAACAAATATAGGACATTGAATTATTATTATTATTGTTTTATATTAATAACCACGTTCAGCACTTTGTATTTTATAGGCTACCGCGTAATTATTGTGGGAGCCGCTAGGCTAACTAAAATGTTATAATACTGACAAACATCCAAAAATGCTACGCAGACGATATAACATCGGTAAACATTAAAACATGCAAAATGACGGTGACATTGTTTTTCAACTCTATCCTTCACGTTGACAGATTATGATTTACTCTTGCAAACCACCGGTCCACAAAATGGTCATAGCAACAAATTAAAGTAGACTAACCCTTGTCAAATTAAATATTTACTTGCAATTGTGATTCATGAATTCTGAAAAAGAGCATGCGGTGTGAGGAATGTCAGAAAGACAAAGAAAAACGAGAGAAATCGTTAATAACTGGTATTATCGCTAGCTGCTAGAAGCTGCCAGCTTGCGAGGTGGGAGCTGCCAGTGAGGTGCGAGGTCTGCGAGCTCACAGCTCGCACAGAAGGATTGTAACCGCTCTCCAGTGTTCTGTCCATAGTCACCGACACATCCACGCCTGCCTCCTGAAGTGTTTCTGATCTTTCAGACAGGTGTTTGGAGGTAGCATAGCAATGCATCTCATCGGTGAAGCCCTCTTAATCATTCTGCATTGAAATTATGAAATAAGAATAATATTTGAGTTCCACAACTGTTCAATTCAATTCAACTGTATTTGTATAGCGCTTTTTACAGAGAACTGTCACAAAGTGACAGTCACAAAGACGCTGCACAGAGAAACAAGGAAAATTGAGCACAAAAAAAAAACCCAGCCAGCAAAACGAGGTAAAAAAAAAAACTCCCCGGTGGGAAGAAAAATCACTCAACAGTGGCGAGAAAAAACTCCCCAATGGGAAGAAATCTCGGAAGGAACCTGGCTAGAGAGGGGGGAACCATCCTTCGCTGGCCGGCCCGGTTTAAACTAAGGGTGGGATGGATGGTAATATACTGTAATGAGAGATCTAATAGAACTAGCTGGTTATGGAAGCATATCCGCGCCAAAATTCAAATGAAAATGCAAATCGGCGATTGCATTTCGTTAACATACGATGCGCGCAAAAACCATGACATAATTCAAATGAAAATGCAAAAGGTGCACATTGCGTTTTCATTTGCAAGTTATTGTACGCACTTTATCTGACAATTTGAAAATGTTAATGCAAATCCATTTCACATTTAATTTTTCTCGCCCTCTACGACACAACCCTGCCATAATTTTAATGAAAATGAAAAACCACATTTGCATTAGCAGTTTCTTGTTGCAATCGCATGATCCATGACAAAAAGGAAATGATAATTCAATTCGCCATTTAACATATCGTTTTCATGCTTTTGCGGCACAAGAGTGACATAATTCAAATGCAATGGCATTGTATCCGTTTGCATTATCATTTCCGTGTGGTCACGCAAAAACCCTGCCAAAAATCCGAACTGAAAATGCAATGCAAACTGCAATGCAAATGCAAACTGTCAAAGCTGCCCATCAAGGCGGGGCCTCGAAGAAAGGGGCGTTACAGGGGACTGTTCAAGGGGGGGGGGGGGGGGGGGGTTCAAACCACTGAACATAATGGTTGTCTGTGATTTCGGTCGTCAGGCAGTTACCAGGCTAGATAGCGACATTTCCTTGTTCTCTGTGTTTGGGGATTATAGGCTAAATGCTATAAACTATAAACGAGGTAGCCTAAACGTTACGATGATCCTAGCCAGCCCGTTGTTCCTACTAACTTAACCTTAATAGCAGGGAGGACTTGCGTAGCCTAAGCAGTAAGGGCAATAGATTTCCGTTCACCGGGTTGCCTTAGACAGGGCTGTGTGATAAACCAACATTGGGCTATTGCTTAGCCTATATTCCATGTCAGTCACTAAATTAAAATAAGCAGGCTATCAATAAAATAAGTACTTATGTCTCTAATCGTGTCTGAGTGGTAGACCTATTTAAATGAAAATGATTCTGTAGCCTATGTTCTTAAAAGACTGAGCATAATGGCACTGTGCCAATACTGACGGATTATTTTATTTTTTACAGCTGTGTGGATAGGCTAGGCTACTGTCGGAACTCACTGTATTCGCACACCCTCTAAAAATACTAATTTTTACATTCTCTCAATAATCAAGAGCCTATTTAAATTGAACAAATTAAAATGTTTTGTGTAAACTAGGCTACAACAGGAAAATCAGTGTCATAGAGGCTAACCGCCTCGTCTTAAAGCATTGAGATCTGGAAAGCTCCAGAGACTGTGCGAATAGCCTACCTAGTAGCCTACCAAAGACGGTGAATTGTGTTGTAGCCTAGGATAGCCTATGGTGTAACGTTATAATGCAATTAAAATATAATTAAAAACAAATATTTAATCATCTGTAGGCTATGTTGCTTCATGACTAGGCTAAATATAGATTATTACAATAGCCGAGGCTACAGGTAAAATTCCCAAGGTTGATGCCGGGCTTTGTGAGTAGGGAGATCAAAATCGGTTGTGTCATATATCTAAAATCTTTGGTTGTGCCCGCCGGGGTCGTTCCCCAGTGTTTTCACCACAGAACTATATACGAACGTGGTTTGAACAGTCCTATGTAACGCCCCTTTCTTCGAGGCCCCGCCTTGATGGGCAGCTTTGACAGTTTTCATTTGCATTGCAGTTTGCATTGCATTTGCAGTTCGGATTTTTGCGTGACCACACGGAAATGATAATGCAAACGGATACAATGCCATTGCATTTGAATTATGTCACTCTTGTGCCGCAAAAGCATGAAAACGATATGTTAAATGGCGAATTGAATTATCATTTCCTTTTTGTCATGGATCATGCGATTGCAACAAGAAACTGCTAATGCAAATGTGGTTTTTCATTTTCATTAAAATTATGGCAGGGTTGTGTCGTAGAGGGCGAGAAAAATTAAATGTGAAATGGATTTGCATTAACATTTTCAAATTGTCAGATAAAGTGCGTACAATAACTTGCAAATGAAAACGCAATGTGCACCTTTTGCATTTTCATTTGAATTATGTCATGGTTTTTGCGCGCATCGTATGTTAACGAAATGCAATCGCCGATTTGCATTTTCATTTGAATTTTGGCGCGGATATGCTTCCATAACCAGCTAGTTCTATTAGATCTCTCATTACAGTAGGGTGAATTCAGGTATTGTGGGACATCAGGTAATGTGGGACAACTAAGCTTTGACATGTTTATTTCCTGCTCTGTCAAGAGCCAATCAAAATAATTGTAACTAGGTTTTTGCAGAGAAACTACATGATCAAAGTCACATGATTTCATTGATGTCATGTCATGATGGGGATCATGGCAAGCTTCATATATGAAGGTCACCCGGCAAAATGCATGGTTAGGTCAATGACATAAGCTTTTGCTTGAATTAATGTTAAGGTTCTAAATCTGTCGTAAACAATACACTGTGCCTAATTATGATGTAATTATGCATATGAAATACTTGTGCAACAAAACATTTTTTAAAGTGGTAAATATTATGTTTAGACTTTTTTAATTCAGGCATTTCTGATATGTCCCACATTACCAAACCCAGTCAGGTAATGTGGGACAGCATGTTTCTGGTAATGTGGGACAGTGTTGTGGGCTATTCTAATGGAGGAAAATTATCCCATTTTATACTTAGGGAACCTCAGTATTTGCATATGTACGTGGTAATGTACCCTATATTAACTGTAATGCAATTCTAATACTTTTTATATTGCTGTCAAGTCATATTTAGGTCAGTGGTCTCAACTTTTTTGTCAAGATGAACTATGTTATGATTGTTAAGTTAATATGAGTTTTAGAGCTTATCTTTAGAGATAATATTCTATCAAGTTCCCCAAGAGAAAGAAATTGTGTACTTAAGTATATTAAAAATATAATTTAAGTATACCAAATGTGTTTCAAGTGTACTTATACTTTTAATACTTAATTTAAAGTATGCTTAAAATGTGTAATTCATTTGGAAATATATGTAATTAAATTGTACTTAAGTGAACTTCAAATAAGTATACTAAATATCATATTTAGTGGTATTTTAGGGTACTTATAAAAGGAATATAGCCTAATTTATTTTATCTCCTGATAGCATAGTGAGGGGCCGTGAATAAAGGACTTAATAAAAATGCTGAGCTGATTACCATATATATCTTTTAAGTGCTTAAAGAACGTTTAATCCACATATTATTCCTTTGATTTAAGTGTTTCTTTACTTTACATTTATTGCAATATATGTTTAATGCACATTTATCCGTAGTATGTAATCATTAAACTAAAAGGAGTGTGTCGTTGTCGAATTGGCATGAAGCAAGACTCACGTTTGTGCAGAAATGATGACAGGGTACATCCTACCTTCCATGTAACCCTCAGATTTAAGGAACTGAGAGAGACAGATAGGGGGGGGGAGCGGTGGCAGGGGCCTCTTTCTTCCCTTTTCTGATCTATCCAATGTGCCGAGACTAACTCTAATAATTTAAAATTGTATTTCCAATACCTACAAATCACCCCTTCAATTAGTAAACTTAAATATACTTTGTTTGTAAGACGTGTCTCAATTTAGTACACTTAAGTACAGTAAGTACACTAAAGTTGTACAGAAGTTCTACAAAAGTACAACTTTAGTGCATTTATTAGCTTGTACTTAAAGTGTGGCCAGTTTAACACAAAATTAGTAGTTATTACATGATGAGTACGTACTAAAAGTATACTTAAAGTATAATATTTTTTTGCTTGGGTCCTGATGTTTACTTAGTGTATTTAAGCATGTTGCACCATTAAAATATATTGCAATGTACTACATTATAGCTTGTTATTGGGGTTTTATTATAAAGAATTGGTGTCCCAAATTACCTAATGAGCTGTCCCACATTCCCAAACGCAGATGAAAAAATGTGCTGTGGCTCAAATGAAATATAAAGGTGTGTCACGCATCCTGTGAGCAAGATTTCTACATTTTTTCTTTTTATGTGGTCAGATAACATCTTGAGGATTTCAGAATTGTATCATGTGCTGTGTAAATGTGTGGGACCGTGAATAAAGGACTTAATAAAAATGCTGAGCTGATTACCGTATATATCTTTTAAGTGCTTAAAGAACGTTTAATCCACGTATTATTCCTTTGATTTAAGTGTTTCTTTACTTTACATTTATTGCAATATATGTTTAATGCACATTTATCCGTAGTATGTAATCATTAAACTAAAAGGAGTGTGTCGTTGTCGAATTGGCATGAAGCAAGACTCATGTTTGTGCAGAAATGATGACAGGGTACATCCTACCTTCCCTGCCACCGCTCCCCCCCCCCCCTATCTGTCTCTCTCAGTTCCTTAAATCTGAGGGTTACATGGAAAGTAGGATGACAGGGTACATCCTACCTTCCATGTAACCCTCAGATTTAAGGAACTGAGAGAGACAGATAGGGGGGGGGGGAGCGGTGGCAGGGGCCTCTTTCTTCCCTTTTCTGATCTATCCAATGTGCCGAGACTAACTCTAATAATTTAAAATTGTATTTCCAATACCTACAAATCACCCCTTCAATTAGTAAACTTAAATATACTTTGTTTGTAAGACGTGTCTCAATTTAGTACACTTAAGTACAGTAAGTACACTAAAGTTGTACAGAAGTTCTACAAAAGTACAACTTTAGTGCATTTATTAGCCTGTACTTAAAGTGTGGCCAGTTTAACACAAAATTAGTAGTTACTACATGATGAGGACGTACTAAAAGTATACTTAAAGTATAATATTTTTTTGCTTGGGTCCTGATGTTTACTTAGTGTATTTAAGCATGGTGCACCATTAAAATATATTGCAATGTACTACATTATAGCTTGTTATTGGGGTTTTATTATAAAGATTTGGTGTCCCAAATTACCTAATGAGCTGTCCCACATTCCCAAACGCAGATGGAAAAATGTGCTATGGCTCAAATGAAATATAAAGGTGTGTCACGCATCCTGTGAGCAAGATTTCTACATTTTTTCTTTTTATTTGGTCAGATAACATCTTGAGGATTTCAGAATTGTATCATGTGCTGTGTAAATGTGTGGGACTAATATCGAAACAGGTAACAGAAGGCAAAATTGCAAAAAGTGTCCCACTTTATCTGAATTCACCCTATATTACCATCCATCCCACCCTTAGTTTAAACCGGGCCGGCCAGCGAAGGATGGGTCCCCCCTCTCTAGCCAGGTTCCTTCCGAGATTTCTTCCCATTGGGGAGTTTTTTCTCGCCACTGTTGAGTGCTTTTTCTTCCCACCGGGGAGTTTTTTTTTTACCTCGTTTTGCTGGCTGGGTTTTTTTTTTTTGTGCTCAATTTTCCTTCCGTTTCTCTGTGCAGCGTCTTTGTGACTGTCACTTTGTGACAGTTCTCTGTAAAAAGCGCTATACAAATACAATTGAATTGAATTGAACAGTTGTGGAACTCAAATATTATTCTTATTTCATAATTTCAATGCAGAATGATTAAGAGGGCTTCACCGATGAGATGCATTGCTATGCTACCTCCAAACACCTGTCTGAAAGATCAGAAACACTTCAGGAGGCAGGCGTGGATGTGTCGGTGACTATGGACAGAACACTGGAGAGCGGTTACAATCCTTCTGTGCGAGCTGTGAGCTCGCAGACCTCGCACCTCACTGGCAGCTCCCACCTCGCAAGCTGGCAGCTTCTAGCAGCTAGCGATAATACCAGTTATTAACGATTTCTATCGTTTTTCTTTGTCTTTCTGACATTCCTCACACCGCATGCTCTTTTTCAGAATTCATGAATCACAATTGCAAGTAAATATTTAATTTGACAAGGGCTAGTCTACTTTAATTTGTTGCTATGACCATTTTGTGGACCGGTGGTTTGCAAGAGTAAATCATAATCTGTCTGAAAAACAATGTCACCGTCATTTTGCATGTTTTAATGTTTACCGGTGTTATATCGTCTGCGTAGCATTTTTGGATGTTTGTCAGTATTATAACATTTTAGTTAGCCTAGCGGCACCCACAATAATTACGCGGTAGCCTATAAAATACAAAGTGCAGAACGTGGTTATTAATATAAAACAATAATAATAATAATTCAATGTCCTATATTTGTCCTTTTATTTTATTGTGCTTTTATTATGTATGCTATTCGTTTTACTGTGCTTTTATAGTTTATTCCTTTAGTTAAAAAAAAGGTCACTGTCCCTACATCAAGCTATAATAATGATGATCATAATAAAGTGTAATAATACAATAAACACTATTGAATTCCGATTGAAATGTAATACATTGTCATTTATTCAATTTCCATGAAAACGGTAAAATGTGGTTGTGTGTGTCTTTAGAGGGTGGACTACATGATCAAGTTTTTTTCCAGTCGTCCACGTCCCCCGTCCCCCCCCCCATTTCTCTTTTGTCAGTCTTTTATATTTATTGAGGTCCACCATAACGCCGTCCCTGCGGAGGTTTTGTATTCTCTTCCGAAGAGTGACCAGGTCTATTGTTGTTTTTTTTGGTAGACTTTGATGTTCCTCGCCTCCCACAGGTCGTGCTTCGAGTGGAGAAAAAATGATCTTTTATTGGGTATTCCAAAAAATTTTAACAATAACAACATTTTCTTTGCGTTTCAGATAAATTTACATAAACCACGTCACTTTTGGAGTGGGGGAAAAGACTACACATTTTTAGAGTAACGCACCTACTAGCCTATGTCATTCGCTGAAATATTTTGTCTTAAAGTTTATAGTATTTAGCCTATAAGGGACTCTGGGAAGGTGGGCGGCGCTAATTTACCACATAATTTAGGCCTAAAAATCGAATGGACATTGACTCAATTCCCGAAAATTTGGAAAAATGTTGAGTTTGATATAAAAAAAATTATCATGATACATTAAGCTGAAGAGAATAAACAAGTGTAGTGGACATGACGAAAGAGCGCTGTTGATTTTTACAGTAGCTAGCTATAGGCTCACTTCACACCATTCAGTAACATTCATTTTGAATGCATTGCAAAGTTATTTGCTTTCACAGTAGGCTAACTTAGATTTGCCAGATTAAATTTAGTGATTAGACTCAGTGACAGCCCATCTGATCCGTGGCATTCTGATAGCGAGTGAAATAGGCTACTCCACATTCTTGAACCTCATGCTCTAACTAGATAATTGTAGGCTGCTCCCCCAATGAGTCCCGTCTTGTAGCTAGCTATTTACATCCCTAACGTAGGCTATGCCCGCGTGCTTTTCCTACTAAATAACGTTTAATATGAGTTGCATCAATGTTATATGTTATAGCCCTATATAATAGTATTTAGAATAGAAGTGTAGTATAGCTGATTTACCCACAGCTTACCGTGAACTACATTCAACGTTCATTGCTAGGGATAGCTGCTACGTTATGGGAAGGACGTGCTTTGTCTTATCTGTTCTGTAGTGACGTTTCTGTATGCACTTATTGTATGTCGCTTTGGATAAAAGCGTCTGCTAAATGACTGTAATGTAATGTTGAGGTTTAATTACAAACGTTTTATTTGCTACCTCGTTCAAAACCCAAATCATACAAGTGTATGAAAGACGCAGTGAATGACATTCCAAACAATATACGGTGCCCTCGAAATGGATATTTATAAACTTTATTTCAGAGGCCTCCGACAAAAAAAGGGTAAAGCAGAAGTCATAATGAGATGTAGGCTAGCCTATTAAAGCTGCTTCTTCCTCCATTTTCCCCTGAGTGTAAACTGTCTTTGGAATGCCTTTATACTTTTTGCGAACGACAACGACCACAGTGTATAATATGTAGCGCGACAATAGAATGTTTATGAAAGTTCTGCGATTTCTGCTATAGTGACCTACTGAGGCACACGGTGCCTAGGCCTACACCATTTGACACACATGGACTGTACAGTTTTTCCAAATAAAAATTCTATGAATTCTATAACACGATAGCCCACCTCTCGACCTTTCTTTTTTGTCTCCCAGCATGATCATCTCTTAAAGTCCACCAGTGCCCTCTGGTGCCCCTGTTGAGAAACTTCAGTAGAAGATAAAATACGGAACAAACCGAGTCCCGTATTAGCTTGACGGAGACGCAAGGTTTGCAGAAGTATTGTCTGTATTTCTAGGCAATTGTAACCATATCAATGTGTAATAACATTAGTAGGCGAACCCCTTCCTAGCCAGACACTCGCGACTATATTAACCAGTCGTGTCAGACTGCTGGCCCCCATGCAGTTTGTCAACGTCAATTCGCTTCCTATCTCAAGTAACGTTAGCTAGCGACCTAAGTGCAAACGGTAGTTTTAATGTTTCGAGTTTGTTTCAAGAATCCTGCTATTTTATGACATTACCGACAGACAGGTTAGCGAGCTAGGTCACTAACCATCTATTGAATCAAGCTGCGAGTTTGTTGTTTGGCTTGGCTGGCTGTCAATATTCAACTTCACCATAAGAAATCAGTCAAGGAAACGCCAGTATGCCCAAAATGTAGCCTATGCTATCTAGTTAGTTCTCTGGACATCATACATGATTATAACAGATGCTATCTGTGTGTAGGTTATGTAAATAATGTGTGTCAAACAGGAATTAATATAGAAATTAACGTCAAGTTTCACACTTCGCTAGAAGACCCTCAATTACCCCCATCACTAAAGCCAGCTATTTCCCCTCCTCCCTCCATTGGATACCAGTCACCAAGGGGCGGGGTTAATTAGTATATCTTTCAAAAGATTTAAACTAAAGATTTAGATTTAGCTAAATGTTGAATTTACAAACGCAAGATTTAAGATATAAAAAAATATTTATTTTTTTCTAAATATTTATTTTAGAACGCAAGATTTAAGATATAAATAAATATTTATTTAAATGTTAAATCTTGGTTTTTATAAAAACGCAAGATTTAAGATATAAATAAATATTTATTTTAGAACGCAAGATTTAAGATATAAATAAATATTTATTTAAATGTTAAATCTTGGTTTTTATAAAAACGCAAGATTTAAGATATAAATAAATATTTATTTTAGAACGCAAGATTTAAGATATAAATAAATATTTATTTAAATGTTAAATCTTGGTTTTATAAAAACGCAAGATTTAAGATATAAATAAATATTTATTTTAGAACGCAAGATTTAAGATATAAATAAATATTTATTTTAGAACGCAAGATTTAAGATATAAATAAATATTTATTTTACAACGCAAGATTTAAGATATAAATAAATATTTATTTTACAACGCAAGATTTAAGATATAAATAAATATTTATTTTACAACGCAAGATTTAAGATATAAATAAATATTTATTTTACAACGCAAGATTTAAGATATAAATAAATATTTATTTTTTTAAATATTTATTTTTGAAAACTCAGATTTAACATTTAAGTTATATATTTAGGAAATGCTTATTTGAGATTTATCAATTAAATCTGAAAATATCAACTAAAAGGTTTATTTAGCATGTCTGTAAAATCTTGGAAAAAAAACTCACATTTAGCATAAATCTTAGGAAAATGCCACATTTATGCTAAATCTGAGAAAAAAACACAGGAAAAACGTGTTGTGTTTTACTTTACATTTGGCACCCCATACA